>JAOWBF010000015.1:3471479-3481626 GCA_028566175.1 Vinca major
CATCATACAATTCATGCATTCACATTAAATATTGCTTCATCCACTTTTATGCAAGAAAACATGATAAAACCATTTTTTTCATCCATACTTCATACATAATCTGTAAAAATCAGTTCATGAAAGCTTTGGAAAAATTCAAAGTTGAAGGGTCCTTACCTTATCACCGTTACGTTCTTAATTTGTAAAAATCCAGAAAATCTGGTTCGTGTGCCTAATTCAAAGACGTACACAGAAAAATCCAACGGTTAAAAGCCTAATTCCTCCGGTCAGTTCGTAGCCCTATAAGTCTAGTTTCTAAATCAAAAAGAATCAGAGGAATTGGAGTTCTAGATTTACCTTTATGGCGTTTCTAGTGCAGTGTACGCAGGCTGTCTAGAATCTGTTTTTCTTGCTTTTCTCCTTCTTTCTTTTTCTTCTGTTTTTTTTTCTCCTTTCTAAGACTTAGAAATGAATGGATTTCGAAAATGACTACCTAGGAAGTTTAGAAACCACCTCTAACTTCTTTTCCACTACTTTCTCCACTCCCCACTACTTTCTCAACCCACTACTTTCTCCACTCCCCACTATTTTCTCCACTACCCCACTACTTTCTCCCAACATCTTATCTATGTTATACAAGTCCTAAAACATATTATAAAACTTAGCAAATAATTAAAGCAAGTAAAATATGCATAAACATTATGGCAAGAAAATAAAATAAAATACTTAAGCAAATATGACGCGTTCCGGTCGACGTTGACTTTGGTCAACCAAAACCCGTCTAAAAAAAATAGTAAAAAGTTACGGTCTTCACACGTAGTATGACCACAATTGGAGTAACGGATGAAAAAAGTCCTTTTTTTAACATTTGCTTTTGTTTACGAACTGTTTTCTAAGGTCAAGTTTCTTGCTAAGAAATTGATGCCAAAAGAATAAGAATGTTCAAGATTTTCTCTTTTTATTTTCGGGTGAGGGGTAAGAGTCTTTAATTTCAGGTTACTGTTGACAAGGATCCAATCATAGGGGTCATTTGGGCAAACTGAAGATATCAGTCTGGTTACATATTGAATAATCTCATTAGTCACTTTTTAAGTGGCTTCTTACCAGTGTTGTCAAATGGCGGCCATGGCGGGTATCAGTGGCGGAAATGGGGACCGGCGCCATATAACACCTGTGGCGTGGCGGAATTTGTGTGGAGTTCTTACAGCCCTATTCTCATGTAGGCCTGCCTTCAGTCCCCCTGTGATCCATCCGTGTATCCAAACCAAATGTAGAAGATGATCAGTTTCTTCAATCCCTCTTCAAATTTACATCCTGTATTCATTCAAGTTCTCTTTGTACTTTTTACCAACTTGTTTGAAATGTCACCCTTGATGTTTTTTTGTCTTTGGTCATCTGCCATCCTTAATGTTTTTTTGTCTTTGGTCATGTGGGGTTCTTTAGAAAAGTAATAGTATGAAGAAGTTTCTATATTTAGAAATCACTCAGCCAATGAGGCAACAACGCAGAAAGAGTTTTCATTTTCCCAGAAACCAGTGTTTATCCACCTTTGATATCATATGGTTGTTTATTTCTCTTTCTTAAACACATCTGTTGTATTTCTTTGCTCAACTGATGATACTTGAAAATATATTAAATTTTTGGTGGCTTCTTCCAGGAAATGTACAAGAATTGAGATTCATCTACTTACACCTCAAGGTCTACAGGTGTGTCTTGTCATTCTAAAGGCTTATACATATTTGAGTTAATTAAGTAGTTAGTCTTCTTTCCTGAAAGTATCTATTTTGTTATTATACATTATTTTCTACTTGTGAATTCTTTGAAATTTAACCGGCTAAGTTGCCTTTGTTGTGTTTGTTACTTAACGAAATGGTACGTCTTCTACTATGTTTATTATGTAGCTGAATTCTAGCTTTAGATCCGTGTGGTTTAATTATACCAGTTCCCATCATTTCGTGGTTTGGTCTTGGAAATTACTAGACTATTTTGAATAATGATGAACCAGTTAACCTTGGACTTCTTATGAGATTACGGCGGATGCTTTAAGTTAGCCAACTTAGTGACTTTCCTTGTTGCAATAATGGGATGGTAATGTTAAAACTTCCTCTACCTATTTGATGGTTTGACTAATTACTGGAATATGCTGATGTATCTACTTATATTAGTGATACGTCATTGAAATTGTTGCACCTGTCACACGTTCAATTACTGGTATAGCTGGAAAATTTCAGAGCAAAAGCAGTATTCTGGATCTGGATACACCCTTTTTTGGGGTGGGGCTCTCGTATAGTTAGCCAGTAAAGTAGAGTTATTTCCTCACATAGTTGAACCTTGCATTTCGTTTTATAGAATATAGGTCTACTGATATAGCAATAGTTCATTCACGTTTTTTGGTTTCAAAAGCTTCAATCGCCCGTTATGTTTTTTGTAGAACTGATTTGAAGTGTTTACTCTTTCACAGCCCATGTTGGATGTGCCAATATATGGAAGAATTGCGACACTTGAGCTTTTCCGCCCTCATGTGAGTTTCTTCTGTTGGATTATTGTTTATTTCAAGGTGTCCTTGATCTAACTCGTCTTTTACTGTCATAATAATAGGGCGAAACTCAAGATCTTCTGTTCATTGCAACAGAAAGATACAAATTTTGTGTTCTTCAGTGGGATGTTGAGGCAGGAGAAGTTGTTACAAGGTTAGATAAAAACTTTAGTCGTGTGATCAAGTATTTTCATAATAGGCCTCTTGACATTTTGGATCTAAATGAAATGTCTTTTTTCCATAATTTCCACCCCATTATGGAATTGAACTTGACATACTGTTCATGCTTTGTTAAATATCCTGTTGGCTGTTATAGAATATTTTTGTATTATGAATAGTGTTATTTCTGCTGGTTCATCATAATTGTTGTGATCTGTTTCAGTAAAGTATGTTTTATTGTAAACAGGGCAATGGGTGATGTCTCTGACCGAATAGGTCGTCCTACTGACAATGGCCAGGTACATTTACTTGTCTAATGTAGAACTTCCTTAGCTACATGACTGGTCAAATTTGTAAATTACCATGTCTATTTCGGAATGACTTTGCTCCTTTTCATTTGCTTATGGTAGATTGGCATAATTGACCCGGATTGTAGATTGATTGGACTTCATCTGTATGATGGGTTATTCAAGGTACTTCTTCATAGCACCGATCTAATTTTGTAATATTGTCTAGTTCGGAGTTCCCTGTCACCCCGAGTTTGCTTGAATAATATCTTATACTTTGCCCAATATTCATTTTATATGGTATGTTAACCAGGTCATTCCATTTGATAACAAAGGCCAGCTTAAAGAAGCATTTAATATTAGGTACCACCTTATATCTTCAAGTGTCATTTATTGTATAGCCAAACTGCTCTGATGATGATAACCATGGGAAGATAGCTGTGGGTTATTTCATTTCAAGTTACTGCCTTTTTCTTTTATTTGGTGAAAATGTAACTGCATAATGATTTCGTGCTATTTGTATTGGGTTCCCTGTTCATCCAACTGGCCCTAATCTCCCCTGGGAGAGGAAAGAATGGGGATGGCAGAAAAGAAAGATTGGATAATCCCAATCTTCCTATGGCAATCTGCAAGCAAATACCTCATCATATTTTCCCCCGTAATGTAATTTTTGGTTAAGGCATTTTGTTCATGCAATAAAAGAATTCCAATGTTTCTTTCTTTTGTTGAATCCATGGAAACACATGAACTTGAATCCTAATCCCTACTGCGTACTGTGATTTCTTTCCCTTTAATTCCGAATTTCCTTGATTCGATTTGGTGTGGATAAGAATCCAAAAAAAAAAAAAAGATTTTGAAATACCACTTTGTTTTTAAAATGGATCCTTGTAGTTGGCCTGTTAGATGGATCAGTAATAGCACATGTTCAAACATGACAAATAATTTTTTTATAAAAATAATTGTAGTTAGGCTGCAGTTAGCATGCTGCATTCTCAGGAAAATAAGAGGGTGGGCATTCTTGTTTTTTTCTTAATTATTATTTCTGTCATTTCCCTTGGGAGTTATTATTATTATTTTTAATACAGCCCATATGGCATGTATTTATCATTTAATTAATTTTATCTCTTACTATATTATGAATACTCAAAAAGTATAAGCTGGGTTCAATGTTGTAAAAATCGGCCTAGTTGGCCCCAACTGACTAGAAAACTCTAAAATCGGGTGAAAAAACCGGTTCTGTAAAAAATCGGTCAAAAGCGGATGACTTTTTTTTAAAAAATCGGGTTTTGGGCAGAGAAATTGAAAAACATATTTTTATGCTCAAAACGATGTAATTTTGGGCAGAGAAATTAAAAAAAAAAATTCAATCCGTTGAGTTATTTTTCTTCTTCCCAACCGACGAGATGATGAGCACTCGACAAGTGCAACTGATGTTTAGTATTTGAACATGGTGTTGAATTTAATTATTATGGATGGACTATGTATTTTGATTTGAATAGCATTTGAATGTTAATTTATTTTGGAATTTTGTTTGACTAGTATAATATATATATATATATATATATATATATATGATAACAGAATTTTAAAAAATACATTGTAATTTAGGGTTGCCGACTAGTTGCTAGTCCCCGGTCTGTCGCTCGATTAGCAACTAACGATTTCTGCATGGAAGCATCACGGTATCATTCATTCAATTTTCGGTTTTCTTTTTGTTAGTTTTTCCTTTCTATTCATTGCTTCTTCCACTGCACCCGTTTCCTTTGTGAGTTCCTTTCCCTCCAACTCTAACAAAGCCTTCCAAGTCTCTCTCTCTCTCTCATTGGAGCTTGGGAAGCAAATCTTCAACTCGTATATATCAAGCTCTTCAAACAACTTGCTATGTCTTATTCCTCTTGATGCATATAAAAATGAGTCAATTTTCTTTTCTTGAGCTTCGTAATTTGCTCGACTGTTGAAAAATGTTCCATTTTTCTGTAATATATACCTGTATAGATTGGTTTAATCTTCTACCCCATTGTAGGATTCATAACTTTTTCTAATAAATATATGTTCAGTTGTTTTCCTGGGAGTAAACTGGTAAGTGGTTATTAGAGTAATGTTTCAGTTTGTAAGAAACCCCAAAATCTTACAGTAAACTCTGTAATTCTTTGTTTTGGTCTTTAGGTAGTCCTTTATTTTGTTCCCCACTTGTTGTTTGATTGTCCAAAGCTATTTTGGTTTTATTAGCATGCATTACTTTGATATTTATGTGTCAGTCATACTTTATTCAAATCTGATTTCACTTAAATGTTTTTCTTGAATGTTTCTTTTAGGAGTGTTTTTCGCTCAGTAAATTTGAGGGTTGGAGTTGTACAGAGCTTGAAAAGTTGTATATTTTCCATTTGAATTTTAACCGAGAGAAATGGCATGGTTTAGAGCCGGGTCTAATGTGGCCAAGTATGCCATCAGAAGAAGTCTGACACGGGGAGGAGGTTCATATGTTGCAAGAGCCTGTATAGTTCCATCTCAAAACCGACATTTTCACACCACTGTTTTCAGACCAAAGGCACAGTCTGCGACCATTCCTCGTTCTGTTCCATTGTCTAGGTTGACTGATAATTTCTTAGATGGAACAAGCAGTGTTTACATTGAGGAACTCCAACGTGCTTGGGAGCAAGACCCGGCGAGTGTTGATGAGTCGTGGGACAACTTCTTCAGGAACTTTGTTGGCCAGGCTGCCACATCACCTGGTATTTCTGGCCAGACAATTCAGGAGAGCATGCGGTTATTGTTGCTTGTCAGAGCATACCAGGTTTACGGTCACATGAAAGCCAAGTTGGATCCGTTGGGTTTGGAACAGAGAGAAATTCCAGATGATTTGGATCCTGCATTGTATGGATTTACTGAAGCTGATCTTGACCGTGAATTCTTCATAGGGGTGTGGAGAATGGCTGGGTTCCTGTCTGAGAATCGTCCTGTACAAACATTAAGGACCATATTGACAAGGCTCGAACAGGCTTACTGTGGTAAGATTGGTTACGTGTACATGCACATTGCTGATCGTGAGAAATGTAATTGGTTGAGGGACAAGATAGAGACTCCCACACCAACAGCATACAATCGTGAGAGACGAGAGGTTATTCTTGACCGTCTTATCTGGAGTTCTCAGTTTGAAAATTTCTTGGCTGCTAAGTGGACTGCTGCCAAGAGATTTGGTCTTGAAGGTGCTGAGACTCTGATACCCGGCATGAAGGAGATGTTTGATAGGTCAGCAGACCTTGGGGTTGAGAGCATAGTTATTGGAATGTCACACAGAGGGAGGCTGAATGTTCTAGGTAATGTCGTGCGGAAGCCTCTTCGCCAAATATTCAGCGAGTTCAGTGGTGGTACAAAACCTTCAGATGAGGTCGGCCTCTACACTGGAACTGGTGATGTTAAGTATCACCTGGGAACCTCTTATGACCGCCCAACTAGGGGAGGAAGGAGAATTCATTTGTCACTGGTAGCAAATCCAAGTCATTTGGAAGCTGTGGACCCAGTTGTTATTGGAAAAACAAGAGCGAAACAATATTATTCTAATGATGTTGATAGAACAAAGAATATGGGTATTTTGATTCATGGAGATGGCAGCTTTGCAGGACAAGGTGTTGTTTATGAGACACTCCATCTTAGTGCTCTTCCGAATTACACTACTGGAGGGACTATACATATAGTGGTCAATAATCAAGTGGCTTTTACAACTGATCCAACTGCAGGAAGATCTTCACAATATTGTACTGATGTTGCTAAAGCCTTGAATGCTCCAATTTTCCATGTCAACGGTGATGATGTGGAGGCAGTGGCTCATGCTTGTGAACTTGCTGCTGAGTGGCGGCAGACCTTCCATTCAGATGTTGTGGTTGACATAGTGTGTTATCGCCGATTTGGTCATAATGAGATTGATGAGCCATCCTTTACCCAGCCCAAAATGTACAAGGTCAGTTTTCTGTTATCTTCTTTTCATCTTTATAAGAGATTCATTTCACTTGCTAGAGTTGAAGCAATTACTTTTTCCACTTTCACTTGCCTTTGGCAGATCAATTCTGAAACTTAGTCCTAGAATGTGGTTCTTCTGGACCTTTTGCTGGTTCATTTAGATTTACTTGGGTTGCTGATTTCTTAATGCTTCTCATTTTTTAATGGTTCCAACAGATTATCCGCAATCATCCTTCGGCTCTTGAGATTTACCAGAAGAAACTTCTAGAAACTGGGCATGTGTCTAAAGAAGATATTGAGAGGATAAACAAGAAAGTTACTACTATTCTTAATGAGGAGTTTTTGGCCAGCAAAGAGTATATCCCTCAACGAAGGGACTGGCTTTCAGCTTACTGGGCTGGGTTCAAATCTCCCGAACAGCTGTCACGTATCCGAAACACTGGGTATGGTTCCTTTCAAAAGTGTATGGTTGCATTGTTTTCAAACTTCTGATTGAGGCTCATATGTACTTTGGTCCGCAGTGTTAAGCCAGAGATTCTGAAGAATGTAGGCAAGGCTATCACAACCCTTCCAGAAAAATTTAAGCCTCATAGAGCGGTGAAGAGGATATTTGACGAGCGTGCAAAGATGATTGAAACGGGGGAGGGTATTGATTGGGCATTGGGGGAAGCACTCGCTTTCGCAACCTTGCTGATAGAAGGAAACCATGTCAGGTTGAGTGGTCAAGATGTTGAGAGAGGTACATTTAGTCACCGACATTCGGTCCTTCATGACCAGGAAACAGGGGAGAGGTATTGTCCTCTGGATCATGTAATGATGAACCAGCATGAAGAAATGTTTACTGTGAGCAACAGGTACATGCTGATGGAAATCTCTGCTCTTTCCTTGTTTACCATCCAAAATCATTAAAATCTCTTCCTTTTTTTGAGATTTATTTTTCGACATTTTTTCCTGTGTTTTATTCGTTTTTCTTTTAGTAAGGAAAACAAATCTCTATCATTTATATTTACTAATGGCGAAAGGAGACTATTGCCATGCTATATCTATATGTTTCTATTGCCTTTTTTTTTTAGAGAAAAAAATAGCATCTTGGAGATTCAACTTGGTAAGAAAACTTTCCTGCTTCTGATTAAGTAGTTAATCATGTATTAGGTCACTGTGATTGGTAAAACTAGTCATCTTACAAATTCAGCTTCTCTTTAAGAAGAAAACTTAGCATATCAAAGATATCTACATGTAAGGATTCTCTTTTTTCCTTTTCTGATCTTAAAGTAGCTAAGCATGCATTAGTTCCTTCTAGTTGGCAAGTCTAGTCATCCTTAAAAAAAAAGAGAATTTGTCTTATATTCCTTCCCCTTTATAGGGAAAAAGATAAAAAGCGAAAGTTGATAGCTTATTTGATGAGGATTGTTATGGCAAAACACTAGGCATAAAATTGCTGCAAAGAAATATTTGGTTTAGAAATTTGTTTGTAGTAAGGGGAAGGTCTTAACAGTTTCCTTTCTTTTCCAGCTCTCTTTCGGAGTTCGGTGTTCTGGGCTTTGAATTAGGTTACTCAATGGAAAATCCAAATTCCTTGGTACTTTGGGAAGCCCAGTTTGGTGATTTTGCAAATGGAGCTCAAGTCATATTTGATCAGTTCGTGAGCAGTGGCGAGGCAAAATGGCTGCGTCAGAGTGGATTGGTTGTGCTTCTGCCTCATGGCTATGATGGCCAGGGCCCTGAACATTCTAGTGGACGTTTGGAACGGTTCCTGCAGGTATTGCTTCATAGTATCTTCATTAGAATTGATTGTATTTTTGTGTCCCTCACCTTCCTATCATCTATGTTCAGTGAGTGGGTGAACATTCAGATGAAAATTCTCAAAATCATGTGTGGAAATTGAGTGATTAATTTTTTTTTTTTGATTTTATGTACATTGTTTGTTTGTTTTTTTGGGGCTCTTCTTTGTGTCTGCCTGTCTGCATGTTAGCTCTGCTAATATTTGTAACATTGATCCTGTGAAATCCTTTGACCTGACTGGAGATAAACCCTATATTTTTTGCTGAACGCAAAGGTGAAGTAACTGTAAATCATAGTGACAGTGAATAGTGACAGTGAAAGTAGCTAAAAATAAGTCCTATTCCTTGTGCGCCTCAATCCTTTGGAAAATGTTGGTTGACATATTTATATTTTTAAGATTAATTTTACTTCATTTATCTTGTTTAATTGCTTCAGGCTCATCGAGGATGGCTTGGAGTTAAGACTGGGAAAAAGTGTACTTATACTCAAATATTTTAAGCAAATTTTGGTTGACATATTTATATTTTTAAGATTAATTTTACTTCATTTATCTTGTTTAATTGCTTCAGGCTCATTGAGGATGGCTTGGAATTAAGACTGAGAAAAAGTGTACTTATACTAAAATATTTTAAGCAATGCATTTTTCAAACTACAGTACCGTGGGTGCTAGCTTGTTCTTCATAATTGATGTAATTTGATGTACTTTGATGTGGATATCTTAAAAAAATGAGCTGGTTCTTTGACAACATCAACTCTTTTATCTTAATTCAAACTGATGAACATCCAAGAAAACCATGTTTACTAGCTATAGCTCATTTTTTCCATTCGTAGGGATTGGTATATTATGGTACATTTGTTTTGTTGAATATCTGAATTCTTTGTTTGACTTGTCAATTAAAAGGACTTACCATTTCTCTAATTGTATGCATGCGATTGTATATTCTTTTCAACGTCTTTCTGTTGTTTCAAGTTTAAACTGCTGCTTCTCCAGTTAAGTGTCTTTCTCCAACTCCAGACTGTTACTCTTTACTTGTATTTATTTAATTTTTTAAATCCTCTAGATGAGTGATGACCACCCATATGTTATCCCTGAGATGGACCCAACACTCAGAAAACAGATTCAAGAATGCAATTGGCAGGTGGTAAATGTAACTACTCCGGCAAATTATTTCCATGTCCTTCGGCGTCAGGTAAGTGAAATCCTAAAGCACGTTTGTCTCTCATTCCTTGAGACAGTACTCTAATTCTTTAATTTGTATGGCGCATCCCAGATAAATAGGGAATTTCGTAAGCCCCTTGTTGTGATGGCTCCAAAGAACTTGCTCCGTCATAAAGAATGCAAGTCAAATCTTTCCGAATTTGACGATGTTCAAGGGCACCCAGGTTTTGATAAGCAAGGAACCAGATTCAAGCGCCTGGTAAAAGACCAGAATGGCCATTCAGATCT
>JAOWBF010000015.1:3511407-3525572 GCA_028566175.1 Vinca major
ATAACATCTGGTCCACTTGTATTTATTATTTTGGCTGACTGGCTTAGGCTGGTTCCACTCTAGGCAATAGCCATCAAGGAAGAATCCTTACAAGTTACATTTTCTATTAATTAAAAAAAAATCCATTCATTACAAAATTTATTTAGAAACAGAAAGAAAGATAGAAATAAATATACTTCTATCCCCTCTTTTACACCGAAGTTAATAGCTATTTTAGTCACTAGATTATTTACGCTTTGAAATTTTTATTACTTAACTATTTTTATAAAATTATTATTTACATTTAATTAAAAATAAACCGCCACCACTTTTCGTAGTGGTATTCGACTAAATTAGACATGTGCCGAAAATATTACTGAAAATATAGGAGTAGAAAAGTAAATCACTCTAAATAGTTTAGTAAAAAAGTGGTTTCATCATAAAATATTCTAAAAAAAGAAGAAGTTAATAGTTATTTTGGTCAATAACCTATTTACGTTTTTATCACTCAACTATATTTTGGTTAAATATATCACCTTAACATTTATATTTAGTTGAAAATATCTGTCACAACTTTTCGCGGCGGTTTCTAACTCAGTTAGACATATGATTGAAAATAAAGAGGTAAAAGAGTAAAATCACCCTAAAAATACTCTAAACTCACTTAATTGAGTTTGCAAATCGAATTTTAATACATAATTATGGATTAATAAGGAATTAAATAAGATGACAATAATTTTATTTTTTCCAGCTAACTTTCCCTGACTGCTTCTTTGTTTTGGCCGATTGCGAATGTCATATTTATCTAACTCGTAAACATTTCCAAACAAATTTCAATTTTTCATTGTTAACATTAACCGATTGAAATAATAATGAAACGATTAATTTTCTCAAAAATAGAATTAGGTCTTATCACCAAAGTGGAAAAAAAAAGGAAAAGAGAGGAGCCAGATGAGTGAGAGTTTCTAATCAAGCACAATTCACACCGACAAACAACCTTTTTTTAGACGGAAAGTTCAAATAGTAGAGGAATCTTATCAAAAGATCCCATTTTTGTTTTTTGTTGTTGTCCTAAATACGTGGAAAGTTTTATCTTCTTCTCACCTTCCACGATTTTACCTCCTTTCTCAAATCCTATTTAATATCCTATTCTACCCTTTATACTCATCATCGATTCATCATTATCTAATCCCTTTACTGCTGTTAGTACCCGTTTCTTGAATCGCATTCTGAATTTCATCAGATATTTTGATCATGGAAGAAGCTAATGGTAAGCAAATCATTGGTTTGATATAAAAGCTTCTGATTTTTTTTTGTCCTGCTTTGATTAATTCGTTGATCTCTTTTGATTTTCTTTATGGGTTTTTGGTTTTTCTTTGATCTTTCTTGATTTTATGAACTTTAATGAACCAATGGCTAGTGTTTTTTGGGGTTTTACGGTTTTTTCTGCCATGTTTGTTTGAAAAGTTGTTATCTTTGGTTTTAAATTATTGGTTTTTTTTAGTAATTGCAAGATTTTTTAGATCTTAAGCTCAGGTTCTGAATCTTTTTGTAATTGTAGGTGCAATTTGATTTCCCTTTTTGTGTTTCATTCCATTTATTTTGTCTCTAGTATAAGTTAAGTGAAATGCATAACTTATCTTTGTGATGGTTTGGATGTAATATCGTTTGAGATCGTATATTTTTATTTTATTTATTTATTTATTATTTATTCATGTAGCCGACCCCAATTACTTGGGATTAATGCACTGTTGTTGTAGTGTTAATTTGTTGGCCTGAATGAGATTGTAGATTTGAGAATTATGCATTTGGTATTGATTCATCCATTTGCATTGGCTTTTAATGGTGTTGCAGTTGTTGAAGCGAAGGATGGAACTATTTCTGTTGCTGCTGCATTTGCTGGTTATCAGGAGGGTAATCATTTTTTTTTCCTTTTTCCACTTTATATTTTCTCTAATTAGCCATTATATTATATGAGATTATTCTTAGCATGGATTTTTTTTACATGCTTCTAATTTAGATATGAAAACCTATGAAGAACTTTCTCTTTCGCTGCTAATTTCATAAAGCAGCAAGATGCTTCTAATTTAGTTATCATACCATGAATGAGTAGGCCATAAAAAGCTATTTTGTGAAAATGTAGCTTAGGAACTTTATAACCTAAGCTGTCTAGGAACTTTGTCATGGCATCTAGATTAAAATTTTCCGGTGATGGATGATGAAGTAAGGATCTTTGTGGTTGTTGGTTGGAAAAGTTAAATGTGAATCTCTTGCCATTCCAACAATTCGGCTGACTAGTCACAGGGATAACGTCTATCTTGCTTTGTTAATCGCTTGATCTGGTTTTGATACGGTAGTCTATGTTGTTAAGCGTTACACCTACTCTGGCCTTTAATTATAGAAATGGTTCCAGACTGATCTTGCAATCTGTGATTAATCCCATATCCCTCTCGGACATGCGTTTATTTCAGACTTGAGGGAGTTGCTGCTATCTTTGAGAGTTACTTAGTTGTTTTCCCATACCTTGCCATATATTTGGCTTTTGAAGAATGTTTGTCATAACCATTTGAAGATTTCTTTTGTTATGTACCTGCAGTTTGATTATTCTTATCCCTTCTTGTGAAAATGTAGCTTAGGAACTTTATAACCTAAACTGTCTAGGAACTTTGTCATGGCGTCTAGTTTAAAATTTTCCGGTAATGGATGATGAAGTAAGAATCTCTGTGGTTCTTGGTTAGAAAAGTTAAATGTGAATCTCTTGCCATTCCAACAATTTGGCTGATTAGTCACGGGGATAACGTCTATCCGGCTTTGTTAATCGCTTGGTCTGGTTTTGATACGGTAGTCTATGTTGTTAAGCGTTACACCTACTCTGGTCTTTAATTATAGAGATGGTTCCAGACTGATCTTGTGATCTGTGATTAATCCCATATTCCTGCTGGACATGCGTTTATTTCAGACTTGAGGGAGTTTGTGCTATCTTCGAGAGTTACTTAGTTGTTTTCCCGTACCGTACCATATATTTGACTTTTGAAGAATATTTGTCATAAGCATTTGAAGATTTCTTTTGTTATGCACCTGCAGTTTGATTATTTTGGTATATATGTTTACGCTTGATGAGTTATATTCATATGAAACTGCCGGGTGCGCGAGTAATGGACTCACGTTTATTTGTGCTGTTTCTTATCAGCTGTACAGAATAGAGATCACAAATTTATAAGTAGAGCAGTTGAAGAAGCTTACAAAGGGGTGGAATGTGGCGATGGTGGTCCATTTGGCGCTGTTATTGTTCGAAATGATGAAATTGTTGTGAGCTGTCATAACATGGTATTGAAATGTACAGATCCTACCGCGCATGCTGAGGTTACCGCAATTAGAGAGGTCAGAGTTGGGATTTTCCTTTCCTGGTTTTAATCTTCTATGCTAAAGCTTTACCTTGGTCCTCATTTTCAGGCATGTAAAAAGCTCAACAAGATTGAGCTCTCAGATTGCGAGATATACGCCTCTTGTGAGCCTTGCCCTATGTGTTTTGGATCTATCCATCTTTCAAGATTAAAGGTTAATATCCGTTTTTTTTTCTCTTCCTTCTCTTTATACAACTTTCTTTCACTTATTCGCCTTTTTGTCCTAATATCTTCGTAATTTCTGCTATATTTCAGAGATTGGTATACGGTGCAAAAGCCGAGGCAGCTATTGCTATCGGATTTGATGATTTTATTGCCGATGCACTTAGAGGTACCGGTTTTTATCAGAAGGCTCAACTGGAAATCAAAAGGGCGGATGGTAACGCGTCCGTGATTGCAGAGCAAGTGTTTGAGAACACAAAGGCTAAATTTGCCCTTTATTGATGATCCCATAAAAAAGATCAAACTCTGGTTCACTTCATTACTTTCTGATTAAAGATGGCTATTTATGACCTAAATAATTCCTCCATTTATCTTGCATAGCTTTTACACAATCTGTAAATTATGGAAACAGAGAAAGTTTCACATTTATTTCTTCTTTAATTGAAACTACGAAAAGTAAACTTTTTTATCATTCATAATGAATATTGTTGAATTGTTTTTCTCCTTATGTGAATAAATCTGAACCAGTCCATTGGATAATGGTCGATATCAGAAGTAATCATACTCTTATATGATCCATCTTCATGCCAAGTTGTGGTGCTGATGATGATGAGAAATCCCTCTCCAGTATCCAAAAGTATCATAGCTAGAGCCTGTGTTTACTTTCAATAGCACAATTTTATTACCATTTCTAATACAAAATTCTCAGTTTGGCATACTCGATTCATTATCATTCATCGAATAACTAAATTTAAAACAATAATGCTATATGACTTAACCAATTAGTTTAAAATCGGAGCAATTGAGAATAAAATTGTCTATATATAAATAATAAAAAAAAAATTGGCCCCTTATTTGAAGAAAGACTTGTGCCATTAATTAACTCAATTGGAACAATCTAGCACCACTCAATTTTAAAAGAGGATCTACTACATCAATACAAATTTAAAAAGAGAATAATATATATTTTAATTAGAAAAATTAACTATTTTTAACATTAGAATTATAGTTATTTTGAAACCATTAAATAAAAAATGAGTACTTTTTTTAACAGGAAAATTTCTTTGTATATCATTAGGGGTTTTCTCCAAACCATTGAGATAAAAATGACTAGTTAAAATTACGTTAGTATCATACGGAGAGAAATATGCATAAGTATATATAGAGTAATTGGGGTGAAAATCGTCTATCCCATGCATGTTTTTACTATTTAGAATTTTAATATGTGGATATTTTTTCCAATACTATATACGCGTGAATTATGAGTAATTGGAGATAAGAATAGGGATAAACGATTATTTACCGAGTAATTAAATTTCGACCTAAAAAAAGGAAAATGATTTTTTTTTCCTTTTTTAGTTTTTATTTTATTTTTCTTCTTAAACTGGGGCAGGCGCACGGGTTCGATACCCTCCGCCAACGTGCAATAAGTTATATTCTCTCTCACCAATGTAGGGCTGTTCTCTTCCCAATATGAGGTTATCGCCCATCGTAGCGTAAAAAAAAAACTGAACATCACGTATCACGTGACTTTCATTGCCAATTTACTTCCAAATCACGTGTCCCACCGACCCTCAAAAACAACAGACTTCACCTTATTCCCCATATCCCCCCTACCCCACCCCACTCCACCCATACCTTTCATCCCCATGCCAACCTGCACGACCACCCAACATCCATGGCCGCAGAAGACCAAACCACAGTCTACAACGGCGGCGGAGAAATCGACGATTACGAAGATGATGACGTCGACGTTGAAGACGCTGAAGACTCTACCTCCTCCTCCAACCTGGCAAACGTCCCTATTTCTCTTCTTCCTTCCGTCACCACCGGACATGTAACCGTGGCTGTTCCTGCTGATCCCTCCGTCCTCCCACCGGAATTGATACGACACCGTATCGATGATTACGTGACCGTTTCCCCGGTCTCGACAACGATTTTTAGTGGTGCGGTTGTGGAGAAGAAGATGAAGACGCCGGCTCCGATTGATGATCAGCGGCGGCTTTTCCAACGTTTGTGGACGGACGAGGATGAGATCGCGATTTTACAAGGTTTTCTAGAGTATACGGCCTCCAGAGGGGCGTTAAATTCTTCTCATCATCATGATACGACGGCGTTTTACGATCAGATCAAGAACAAATTACAGCTTGATTTCAATAAGAACCAGCTGGTGGAGAAACTCCGTAGATTGAAGAAGAAATATAGAACCGTTATGAGTAAAATTGGAGCCGGTAAAAATTGTGTTTTTAAGAGTCCACATGATCAAGCTACTTTCGAGATTTCCCGTAAAATTTGGAATGAAGCAGGTGGTCCCGCCGCTACTCCTCGGCGTGGTCCTGGTGGTGTTATTACGGAGGAAGGTGGCGGATTTGAGGACGAGGATGCTAACCCCAATTTTAATGTTCACTTGATTGATCATAGCCCTAACCCTAACCTTAATCTCAATGGAGTTGATTTGAATAGTTTGGATAAGAAAACGCCTCGGCCTAGGAAAAGATCACGAGGCGGAACAGTGAAAATTGAGGATAAACAATTTGGGTATAATGTTGTTCCAGTGCAGCTTAATAATCAGCAGCACTACCCTGTGCAAAATGCTGCTTCTGTGGGTGTAGTTACACCTACACCAATCCCTATCCCTATCTGTGCTCCTACCCCTGCTCCTGTTGGGACGGGGTCGGCTGTGCCATCCATAAATTTGATTCAGGAGACAGTGAAGAGTTGTTTGTCTCCAATTTTTAAGGAATTGTTGCATAATGTCATGAATTTAAATGGTCCTATGTGCAATTCACGAGGGTTCGGATTTGCATTAAGTCCTATGCCATTGGGGTTGAATGGGGATTTGGCGACGGACGAGAAATGGAGAAAGCAACAAATTCTAGAATTGGAGGTGTATTCGAAGAGGTTAGAGTTGGTGCAGGATCAAATAAAGGCACAGTTAGAGGAACTGAGGTCCATGGGCAGTTGACAGTTATAGGAAGCTCTCAATCTCGGATTGAAGTAGTAAGTGTGCGGCCTTTTTTCCCTCTGTTATTATGTTAGTTGATAAACTAATGCCGATCAATGATTGATGGTTTAGGATTTTAAATTCAGTTGTCGAATAACGCTTTATTGAGCCTTTGTTGGTTATAGTCCAAACTTTCTAATGCTGTGCAGATAGTTGTTTGACATGTATATGGAAATGGACAAGTTTAGGCGGCAGCTGGTTGTTTGATATTGTATACTTTTGTGGTATCCAAACTTTACTGTTATGGTAACTTTTTCCGACTAATTATAGTTGACAACCTTATTTACGCGCCTTTGTTTCTTTCGTACGAGTCGTGGTTTCGTTAGTGAACTCTGTTGTCAGCATAACATGCTTACATATTTCTGAATTATTGTGCCCATGTTAAGGGGTTAGGGGGAGAGAGAGCTCAAATTCGTTCAATTCTCTGGTACATTTTAATACAGTTAGTTTTCGTAGAAGGGAAGGTATGAGCTTCTGAGCAATTCTTGGGATATTGGTTACTCACTGGACCGCGAAAGGAAAGAACGAGCTTGGTCTCGTGGCTGTAGATTCTATAGCCATCTTCAGTTATTGAACTGTGTATTTGGGGGAATGCCTTTTGGTTTAGAGTTTTCTCTTCCTGAACCATCACAGAGAAATTCTGAAACTGAAGATCAGACCGGGGATGACTTTCAACTGAGCTTTAACACAATAGTTAGCCAAAAGCTTTCTTCTTTGTGTGATCCAGATGATCTAATGTTCCAAATTGATGTTCAGGTTCTTGCTCTATTCGTCTTTGTCTATTTTCTTAAGCAAACCATTCAGATTTGGACCGATGGACTTTCCCACTCTAGTCCGGAGGGAAAGCTGGTCTCAATGAGACACTACTCATATAAATTCAGGCAGGATCTCAATTTATATGAGGGGGAGTGTGGGCCCTGTTCTATTCGGACCGGTCCATGTTAGACTCACCCAGTCCGGAGGCGCTAGAACATGCCTTCATGACAATTCGTGATAGATACTCGCTTTGAAACTTTATATATCTGAGCGCTTGATATGCTGAAAATGTTTATTTTTAATTATGAAAATCTTTTACATTCCCTCCGTTTCTTTTTTTTCCGTTTCTTTTTTTTGGTAGAAAAAAGTTTGGGTGGGTTCGATTTCGGTTGCCACCACGGGTTAGGGCAAGCCCTGGGGACTGACCTAGTGACTATAGATCGCTTACAAGGGTACTTACAGATTACTTACCAACACAGTCTCACGTCAGCAGCGGGAATTGAATACGGAACCTTTGTAAGGACGTACCAAATTCTTACCAACTGAGGAAACTTGTGTTGGTTCCCCCTCCGTTTCTTTGTAGACCTGTATATTCATTTTTCAACTTTTAATAATATTTTGGAATAAATAGAAAAGGATGAGATATACTCTGAAGGGTATACTGGTAAAAAACACTAGCCCCCACTATCAATTCGTACTTGTCCGAGTTCTTCTGTTATCTCACTAATAATTCATTTTTGTTCCAAGAGAGTTACAAACAATTCATATTTTCTTCTTTTGCAAATTAAAATTTTCAAGTAGTCATATTTTGGTAAATTGCATAAATAGAAGTTAAGAAGAAGAAGAACAAAGAAATTGGATTGTGGTGTTGGCGGCGGTGACCCGACCCGACCCGACAAACAGAACCTTTGCAACCGTTTCTTGCTAACATTCGCAGTTTTTAGAAAATTATGATGTTCTTCGAGTAAATGGTTCCAGAAATTCTCGTTTCGCTTCTCCGCAGTTGCTCTAAATCCCACAAGTTGAATTACAAAACTTCACTTCATGGATCAACCATCAAAGCAGGCTTGGAAAACATTTTCTTTAACAATCATATTCTCAACGTGTATGCTAAGTGTGGCAACCTCGATCTTGCTCACCAACTGTTTGATGAAATGTCTGAAAGGAATCTTGTAACCTGGTCAGCTTTAATCTCTGGTTATGACCAATCTGATAAGCCTTTAATGGCCCTCCATCTTTTTAAGAAAATGAGAGTTGAATTGTAGCCTAATGAATTCTTTTTTGCTAGTGCTCTTACTTCTTGTGCTAGGCTAAGGGCGTTGAGACTCGGGCAACAACTTCATTTGGATTCTTTGAAGTTAGGCTATTCATCTGTTTCGTTTGTATATAACTCACTGATTAAGATGTATAGTAAATGTGGCCAATGCTATGATGCCATAACAGTGTTTGAGAGTGCATCTGGATTGGATTTGGTTTCTTATAACGTGATCATTACTGGATTGGTCGAAAATAAGCAGCTAGAAAGAGGTTTTAAAGTGTTTAAAACAATGCAGCAAGAAGGGCTAGTTCCTGACCGTTTTACTTTTATGGGGCTGTTGGGTACTTGCATTGATCCGCTTGATTTTCGGATAGTAGTCCAACTGCATTGCCAAACGATAAAGTTGATGCTTGACTCCGTGGCTATAATTGGGAATGTTTTAATGACAGCTTATAAAAAGCTTGAGTTGATTGAAGAAGCACGCAAGGTGTTTAATTTGATAGACAAGAAAGATGTAATTTCATGGAACACTATGATTGCAGCTTTTTCTGATTCTGATGATCATGTTAGAGCTCTGAGTCTTTTCAGAGAGATGGAAAAAGAATTTGCTCAAAGGCCTGATGACTTCACCTATGCAAATTTGCTTTCTGCATCGGCTGGCCTAGCTTCTATACGCCATGGTAAGGAGTGCCATGCACGCCTAATCAGAAGAAGGTCGGATGTAGATGTAGGCGTTGGCAATGCTCTAGTGAATATGTATGCTAAATGTGGATCTATTAAACATGCATGTTCTGCTTTTGATCAAATGAGCTGCCGTAACCTTCTCTCGTGGAATGCCATGATTGCTGGATTTGCATATCATGGGCTTGGTGAAAAGGCAATGGAAATGTTTGATCTAATGAAGGATTTTGGTATAAATCCCGATTCGTTTACATTTATTGGACTTCTAATTGCTTGCAATCATGCTGGACTAGTGAATCAGGGCCAAGACTTCTTTAATTCCATGGATTCGATCTATGGCATTCCCCCCAGTATTGAGCATTTTTCATGCCTCGTTGATTTACTAGGACGAGCCGGAAAATTTGATGAAGCCGAAAAGTATGTTGAAAAGTATCATTTTGGGGATGATCCGGTTGTTTTAGGTTGCTTACTCTCAGCATGTCGACTACACAGGAACGTTATTACGGGACAAAGACTGGCGAAAAGAATATTAGATCTTGAACCTGTTACTACTTCGCCATATGTTTTACTATCTAATTTATACGCTTCTGATGGCATGTGGGGTGGTGTTGCAGAGGCAAGGAAAATGTTGAAGGGTAGTGGGTTGAAGAAGGAACCAGGCCATAGTCTGATTGATGTGGAGGGCTTCATTCAAAAATTCACCATAGCTGATTTTTCACATTCAAGGATGGAGGAGATATTAGACATCCTTAAAATTTTGAGTTCGACAGGGGATGATGAACAACTATTTTGCTATTAATTTAGTTGCAGCAATTGATTGTTGATTTTGAAATAACTGCTATTATTTTGTTATCAATGTTACTTGCAACAGGCTTAAATCAGATTTCATCTGGATAACTCTTATGCTGCAGCATCTAAATGTATACTGATAAGGAACTCTTTTGGCAATTAATTTATTTTAGTGATGATTTATTTAGTTAGTCAATTTGATGAGAAGCTGGGCGTGATGACCACCTAATGGTCTTGGTCTCACATCCCACTTGCAACAGTGCCAAAAAGCGCTTTTTTTTAAACCAGTGGTCCGGGCGAATCGACTAATCCAGTGAGAGATCCATACAGAGAGATCCGCTATCATCACGGCACTATGGTCACTTTGAAATAAATCTGTCTCAAACATGGATCGAACTTCTGATTTTGGCATGCCGAAGAACTTGCGGGTCAAAAGTGTAACCAGTCGAACTAAACTCACTCTTCGCCAAAAAGCGAATTTACTGCAACATAAGATAGTAAAATTCTAGGCGAAAAATAATACTAAGATTCTGGGAAAGTTGGAAATTACTCCCTCCGTCCCATTTTGTTTGTCTAGCTTTAGAATTCCCACTTTGTAAGGGATATAATAATTGCTAGTTCTAAATCATTCCTAATAAGTTTTTTCCTAAACTACTATTAAGTGTAGTTCCAATATATACAATAATTATTATTTTTATGAGAGTATTTTGGAGAGTTTAGTAAAATTGCCCTATTAATTATAATACCAAAAAGGAAATTAGACATAATTTTGAGACAACTCAAAATGAAAAAGTGAGAGGGAGTATATCATTTAAATGGTAATATGTAATGAAATTTACCATTTAAGTTGGAAAGTTTTATATCATTTAAAAATGGTAATATGTTAATATAATGGTAATATGTACTCTCTCCATTCCTAAATATAAAACTTTCATTACATGTTGCGAGAATTAATTAAGAAAAAATTAAAATATTTTTATAATTAAAATAATAACATTATTCCTTTTAATATGATTTGTATACCACTAATTATATTTAAATGAATAATATTGATATTTTAATTATAAAAACATCTTAAGTTTTGTATTTTTAATTTTCTCTCTTACATTTAGGAATGGAGGTAGTACTATGTTACCAATTTGCTTATGAAACTTTACTATTTATATAAGGCTAAAATAGAAAAGTGTGTCCAAGGCTAGTCGCGAGTTCAATGAATCTCGAGAGCAACTTATGTTGTATATTTGTAGAATTTTTTGTCACTAAATTATAGTGTCTATCAGATTTCAATTGAATTAGTCGAGTCAAATACTCAGATGTGGATATAAAAAAAAATCAACATGTTTCAATTCCTTTTTTTTCAACAATCCCAAGAAGGTTTATTTTTTCTTAAAAATAAGGAATAAACCTTATTACAAAGTGAAAGAAATATTATGCTAGACATGAATCAAACCTTCAATCTTTAATTAACATGGTAATTTCACTCCATAAATCAAACTAAATTAATCAACCTGAAATTTCAAGTGTGACAATTGCTTTGGGTACAAGATACTACTAATTCCAAATCAAAAGTCAAAAGATCTATCTTTATTGATTCTCTTTTACACCAAACCTTTCATATCCTTGAACACAATTATTGTTGAACTCCTCAAGTATCTAATGTCTTTCCATATTTAGACATTAATATTGCTACAATATGCTTCCATATATATAGTAATACTATCATGGACCATATGTTCCAAATTAATCCAAGTCAATAGAAAAATCATTTCTCTTCTGATATGGATAAATCTGGAGAACATTATCGATTTCAGAAAGTGAGACTATTGACCCCAAGAAGGCCACCTTCAAAAAATGAGGCATCTTCTTCAAGCATATTAATCCAAGCTTCTATGCCATCTCCATTTTTAGTACTCATTAATATTGCAACATTCTTGAAGGGCAAAGTTGTAGTACAAACCCAAACTGGCTTTTCCCATCCAAAATCCACTTCATATACTGGAAATCTACACCAACTACTGAAATTGCATAGCTCAATTTCTCCCTTAGAGAATATTTCCACTGATTTCTTGAGAATTGGTATATATTCATCTCCATTTTGGACTTTTTTCACATAATCATTGTTAATACTCCTTATTGATCTCCTTAAGTTACCTACAAGATTATGGTAATCATTTTCTTCCTTAGACATTAATGGGATTGCCATTGTATGTCTCCATAAGTTCCCGAAGGCGCGGTCCGGAAGAGGGGGATCCATTCTAGGCCTTAAGTTCACTGCATGGAGTGCTGCAACAATCTTTTCTTTTGTTCCCATTTTGCCCTTTCTCATCTCTATGAAATGCCTCCAAATGAAAGCTGAAAGAGCCTCAACACGGGTAGGATCTTTCACTGTTGATCCAGGGGCAAATGATACAGTTTCTTTAAGCTTGATCAAATCTTCCTTGCTGAAAAGAATTCGCTTTGTGACAATTTTTTCTTTGGTGATTCCTGTGCTTGGCATGAATCCAAAGGTGGAAAGATCCTTTGGAGGGAATAAATTTGATATCCCGAAACTGGATTCCGGAATATTTTCATCTTCGCGGCAAATAGAAGCCCATGCATTCATGAAAGTTACTAGTGAAGTACCGTCTGCTATTTTATGTGACATTTCCACGGCAATGGCGATACCTCCACAATCAAAGAAATTGACTTGAATAGCAAGGAGGGCATTTTGGTCTTTTTCATCTATGGCCCCACCACGGCCGGTCATCGGCTCGAGTGGTAGATACTCTCTTAGTTCATCCATGTTAGGCTTCTCCACAATTTGCGATAAATGGGAATGAACTTTAGCCTCAACCAAAAGGGCTCCAGCATCATTACACTCGAGGACAAATCCGTCATTGATTCTTCCTGCCAAAGGGTAAAATAGGGACAAAGATTTTGATAAAGATTGCTTCAGCAATTGGGAGATTTTGGCATGATTATGATGATGATCATCATCACCATGAAGCTGGCTAGCTTGGTAGAAGAAAATTAAAGGGGTGTATATTGGTGGGGCAATTTGGTCAAGAAAGGATAATTTGAAGTTTCTAAGGTGATTAGGTGTGGGAGATGATGGCTTAATCATCTCTTTTGTCACTATTACCATATTGCCCTCCATCTTTTGCAATGACCTCTTTGAGATGGCAAGAGGAGAAATGATATATTATTTGAAGTTGCTTTGGCTTATAATTGAGGAATTAGAATGGGTATTTCACCTATTTATAAGAGAAAGTTAGCAGTATCTCAAACCCCTCAGGGTTAGAAGTTTTCTGTCACCGTTTGGTATTTTATTATTTATTAATAAAAAATTAACATATATTAATTTTTTAATTAAAATTTATAATTTAAAAAATAATAAAATTCATAAGAAAAAAAGTAAACGTCAATAAATATTTATTTGTGGAATAGAGACGAGACACATAATTAGAGATGATTTTTTTTATCCCAACACCCCAAAGGAAGTGGATAAAAAAGTCATATGTCAGCCCACAGTTTTAGATGGAAAATGACATTTTGGGAAAGCATATATGAATGCTTGACTTTTTTTCTTCACCACCCGGCACGGTTCAATTTCAAAATAATTGCTGATTAGAAAAAGATTATCAAAATATTATTATATCTAATTTTTTTTCCCATACATTGTTTTTAAAAGAGCATAAGACCTGAGAGTCATATCTATTTAGATTAGAGGTTTTTTAGCAGGGTGAGATTTAAATCACGGGATATATACGAATTGGTAGAGACCTAAGGAAAATAACCAATAAAATACCAACCTCACACGAAATTTGAATTGGCGTTGCCGAAGTCGTTAAACCTACATCACCCCATACTTATCAGCCAGCATGGAGGCTATTTTTTTCTTCATACTTGATTTGATATTGAATGTCCAAGGCGTTGGATTTTTCAGCTAACTAATTATGCACTTGTTTACTTGAGGAAATCCTGTGTTTTTTGTATTATTCCTTAAAAAAGAATTTTAAAAGATAATACTCTCTCTCAATTAATGTCTGGTAGGATCATCAAGGTACTTGCCCAAGTGGGTAAGTGCCTGGCCCATGACCGAGAGGTCATGGGTTCGATACCCTCCGCCAGCGTGCGGTGAGCTTTATTCTAC
>JAOWBF010000015.1:3529851-3541016 GCA_028566175.1 Vinca major
GTTTTTGTTTTTGATTTTTTCCATAAAAACAAAAACAGTAAAATTTAAATTGTGTCAACAAAAGTACACTCATTTGTGTATATTGTAAAAAAAATATTTGTTTCTCATTAGCACTCATTTGTTTATTTTTGGTTTAAAACACTCATTTGTTTATGACATGACCAATAATTGTAAAAAAAATATACATATAACAATAATGAAATCTAAAAAAAATAAAACAGGAGTTATTTAACTTTTAGTTGATAATTATTTTCAATTTAATTCTTATTATCAATTGGAAGATATTTCAATATTTGGAGAGATTATTGAGGAAGTAGTTTAATATTTAGAGTTTATTAAGATAAAAATTAGTTTCTAATTAATTTAATTGATCGACTAAACCAATCAAGTTTTTTTAAAACAATTAAAATACAAAAAAAGAATATAGAAAAATTCCACGTTGGATTTCTAAATCTTTGATTGGTTGAAACTGAAAAAATGCATGTTCTATAATATAAATAAAGATAGATTGTTAGAAAGTATGATAGAATAAAATGTAATTGTTATTTTTATTAATAGAATAAAAATATATGATATTACCAATAATTCTAAAATGTACATAACGCTAACGAAATCTAAAAAAACAAAACATGTGTTTTTTTTAACTTTTAGATGATAATTATTTTCATTTTATTTCTTATTATCAATTGAAATATATTTCAAGATTATTGAGGAAGTGGTTTAATATTTGAAGTTTATTAAGATAAAATCTAGTTTCTAATTAACATATTTGATCTAAACCAAATAAGTTTTTGTACAACAATTAAAACACAAACAATTCTAGAAAATTCCACGTCAGATTTCTAATTTTATGATTGGTTGAAACTGAAAACATGTTATGTAATATAAATATGGATCAGGTCCATTGGACCATGTGATTCAGAACTGGCTACATCATTACAGAATAAGGACAGAAATAATTTTGTGATGGCGTGGCTAATTCTTCACCACAAAGTCCATGTGGATCTAATCCATATCAGAAAAATTCTATAAATATAGATAGATCAATCAACTTTAAGAAATTACATTTATCTAATATTTGGAATTTATTGCCATCATTCTCTATCTCATTCTTTGTCCTCTTTATAAATGGTTCTCATGTTTCACTTTCCCCACTAGGGTCCTTCTATTTATTTTAGGTCATAGATTTTTTTTAAAGAAAAATAGGTATTTGGTACTTTGTTGATAAATGGGACAACGAATAATACACAGAATAGAACAAAATATTCGAACTGCAAAAAAAAACATTGTATAGAAAGAAGAGAAGGGGGAGAGAGAGAATATTCGTGTAAACATTTATTTATTTATTTTGGTGAAGGAGGTTCGTGTAAACATTTATGGTATGGTAGATAAACATAAATGAATGATTAATTGATTGGAAATTTTCTTAAATTGAGGAGTAAGATTTTATAATATTTAAAATAACTTTAATTTTCATATATACTTTATTTTATCTAAATCAATGCATGTTCTGGGGCACATGTTAGACAACCCCTTCATTTATATTAAAATATAACTGAAGTTTGTAATTTTTTTTTTTAACTTACAGTTAGTTCTAAATAAAAGGTATGTATTAGTAAGACTTTTAAGTTGAAGTTGTAAGGGACTAAATTGACACATAATATTCGTGGTCTCAATTGACACGATATGCACATAGGACTATTGAAATCTGAATTAAATACATGAACAAAGATATAAATTAAAGAACTCCATCAACAAAAATAAATATTTATGTATTCCTTTATCATTGAATTCTCGTTAAAATGTAAATTAAGTGTTCAACTTGATTTTCAGACGCACGCACATTGATGGAAACTTAGCTGGTACGAAAATATATTACAATTCTCTTCTAGACCAGAAAATAAAATTAAGGAGTAGAAGAGATAGATCGATTGCAGATGCTATCCTACTCTATCTACCCTATAAGTACATGTTTTCCCAGGATATCATACACCCCCACCCCGGCCCGGAGGATTTTGGCCGGACAATTGAAGCTGGGGACTTTGCCTCAGAGTAGATCCGGATCGTCATTCTCTTCTCAGCATTGAAAAGAAACCAGCCATTTTGGAAATCACTTGGGGCATATACAAGCTCGACTTGGGAACAATGATGAATCTTAGGCAACATCATTGTTGGGCCCTGTTGTATCAGAGACTCTCTCAGTTGCTCGTGTTTTTATATGGTAAACCTTCTTCACTTGCACTTGTTTATCATATCCGGCAGCTGCTGACGACGACGTTTCTTGTTGTCCATGATGGTACATTCCAGAACTACTTCCAGCAGCAGGTCTACTGATCCACTTGGGTGGAGGTGATGGCAATGTACCAATATTCTGCGTAGTATGGGCCCTTGTATTATATGACTCGGTTGAATTTGGCATCCGCGGAGAGAATGTTGCATTTGGCTTTGGTCGAGCACCTCCTTCAATTGTCAAAGCAGACATTCCATTCCTCAGCTGCTGATATTGTTCTCGACTTGAATATTGGTATTGTTCTTGAGTTGGATATCCATATTCTTCTCGACTTGAACGTTGATATTGTTCTTGACTTGGATATCGATATTGTTCTTGACTTGAATATTGATATCTCTGACCACCAACCATGCCTCGAGGACTCTGATATGCATAATTGTAACCGGGAACCTCAGCAAAGGACCCATTTCCAGATGGTGTAGCAGACTTGGGCCTACTTCCAAAATTGTTGTACATGGAACCTCTATAATTCATTTGCTCATGGAAGCCCCTTTCATATCCGGATAGTCCACCAGGCCTCGGTCTATTCGCTGCATGGTTTACAAGAGCATTCTGATAAGACTTTTCTGTTACCCCAGCAAACGTTCCATTCGATTTAATATTCAACGTGTTTTTAAGCAGACGATGTGCTGCTTCTCCCAACGAAGGGCCAGATATTCCTCCAGGTACTTGTGGCCTGTAAACGGACGAGAACATACACAAAAGAAAGATGTCATTAGTAGGACAAATACCATAAAGTGCAAAAGTAACGCTCCAGAAACATTTGTTGAAGGTTTTTGTTTTTTTCATGAAGAGTTACAAGAACCAGAAGATAAGGACTATCTATATATATTCGGAAACCCCTGGGACATTTACATTCCAAGTAAAGGTTCATACGAGCATCCAAAAGAGATTGAAGGACAGAAGCATCGCGTTTATAGGAATGTACCTATCTCTTCCAAGGTGGCGCCTACTGCTATTATCTTCATGCCATAGCACCGGAAACGGTTTTATGTCAAAGGTTCTCAGAATCTACGGCAAAAAATAGGAAACGATTATATCAATTTTAACAAGAAACTTCACACCATTTTAATCATACAGTAATGGAACCAGATGCATACCCTTTTAGGCATAACTACTCCTTCAGGAGGCCTTGGAATGTGCTTATGAGGAAGTGGATTTATATAGGCTATGTTTCTGAAAATGAAAAACACAACAGAAAAGTTCAATAACCCTAGATTGGTTAGGAAAAAATAAAAAGAAATGAAGAGAGACCCACAACGTTCTATTATCAACAATGTCACAAAATCCATTAACAGGGGAAGGCACTACTACTCTGAGCCCATTCCTTTCAGTTAACCAAATGAATCCATTCATTCCGCCACTGCAAAATACAAATGAAGAGTAAACAGTTCATAAAATCAATAGGTGCTTTTGACTATTATCATCATAAAAGAGCCAATTGCTAACAGAATTGCAAACCTTGCACGGGGGTCAATCATCCAAGCGGGTCTTTGCCCCGGAGGCACTAGACTACAATGATGATAATATGATAGAACATGTGGAGCAAAAGCATGGAGGGGATGGACATATAGCAAGTCAAACATCACACTATTTCGAAAAAGCTCTTCCTTCTGCAAACATCAATTAATGAAAGCAACAAAATTACAAGGAGCAAAGGCAGCTGCCAGTCATAAATACAGTTGAGTGTCTACAATATGCTGTACTTTTGGCTTTTGATTTATGAACTCTTGATGCTTTTGCACAAACAAATGGTATACAAACGTGTAATTGTCCTAGTCAGTGTGTTTTGGTTTAAAAGACTAATAAAAGAAAATAGAACTGAAAAGGAAAGAAAAAATACATATAGAAAGGGTCAAACTTCCTTTTCCGATCACATTATCAGAGTGGAGAGATGTGATACATGAAAAGATGAAAGAGGAGAATGGTGCAATTCAAAGATGGATACCACAATGTGCTAATCGGGTGAAGAACACGAGC
Organism: Vinca major; assembly: GCA_028566175.1. Taxonomy (NCBI): domain Eukaryota; kingdom Viridiplantae; phylum Streptophyta; class Magnoliopsida; order Gentianales; family Apocynaceae; genus Vinca; species Vinca major. Next base: position 3,534,122 of record JAOWBF010000015.1, read on the forward strand.
ATTTAGAGCATTCAACCTTAATTTTACAAGAGATCTTGCTCAGCACAACAAACTCCTCCTGTGAATACAAACCTAAAGAACAATCTGGTATGCATACCGTTAAGGAGCCCTCAACTTTCTTTGTGGCAGCAAGCAGTTTTTTCTCGTCAATGAATGGCAATTTGACAACGGCCTAGTTGTGAATAACAAAATCAGTCATTTCTTCTGCTTCCAATATAATAAGCGAATAGGAGCAGTCAATTAAACAAGTACAAGACACCCTAAAACTGGTAGAAAAATTACCTGCCATGCAAAACGCTTTCCATTCATGTCGAGTTCAAAATCTACATGTAGTTACAGGGAAAATATGAAACCTATAAAGACGCAGAGGAAGATAAATAAACAAATAAACTCATCTTTAAGCTGCCATACCAGATGGGTAAAAGCCAATAATAGGTGAAGATGGATCTGTCATCAACATCCTGTATTTCTCTGGAAGAGCATTTGAACTGTTACATACAAGCAAATATCAGATGCATATCATTGGTTAGTAAATCCCGGAAAAAGTAAAATAGTCAATTACCATTTACCATAATACAGGGAAGGAAGTGCATAAAGAATGTAATAGTAAAGGAAAGGGAAAAAATGAAGAGGGGGCAGGAGGACCTTGAAGCTGGAAGGGTACCCATGAGCTGATCAAAGGGTTTGAATGGCTCCCCAAGAAAAAACGTAATTTCCAGATCAGATAGATCTTTAAGGTCAGAAGCAAATGGAGCATAATGAAACGGATAGAACCTGTAACAAACACCGAAAAACTTTCCGAATGTCAATTGATGGAATGGAACAAAAAAGAGAGAAAAACAAAGCAGACAACCATACAAAAACTAATATGCATTTAGATAATGTCCTTAATTGTAAATGTGGCAAGACATTTAATAAATCTTCGAATCCAATCTAACAGAAGGAAAATGGAAAAAAACCAAAATAAAAGGACAAGCTACTGATAAAACATTCGTTAATATCATGATTGTGTTAATGCACATCAAAATATGACCATCCAAATCGAGAATCATGAGTACAAAGGTGAGGAACTATCGTCAGATTGTTTTCCCGCAAACTCAAACAACTCCACAAGTTAATTATCGACAAAGATGAACATAGAGCATAATTCATAAGGAGAAGTCATCTTGTGCATTTATGGTCTCTAGTAGAAGAACAAACCATTGCCATGAGCAGACACCCTGGTAGTAATACCGGCAAACCCAACATAATCCTTCGACATACTTCTGGACCTGCAAAACAATTCATATCATCCACCATTTGCAGGCAGATAAAGGAGCTTATAGTTTAGTATATCACATTGCACAATGAGAAGGTAACATTAACTAATTTGAAAGATGAGGTTAACGCAATGGTCTTATATCAACAATGTTATGAGGTAAATTTTAAAAATGGACAGAAATGAAAATTAGCCGTCAGTGTGCAGCTGGTGCAAAATAACAACACAAAGATCAAGAATTTCAAGAAAACAAAATGTAAAATTGAGCACTCTTAAAAGGTTCGTGCAGATATTAAGGTTAACGTAAAATGGAACTGTAGTTGGCTCCATTGTGCTCGGGCAAAGGAGATAGCGACAGAGTTCAGTCAGTGGAGGTGGTTTGTAATTTGATGTGATATGGAACTTTATAACTGCTGACACCTCTGTGATAGGAGAAATGGACGGCCGTTCCCTTGGTATTTATGTTTGTTGTGTCATAGTTCCTACGGCTATGTGTGTGTTGCAACATATTAATCAGATGCTAGAAATGATATTATACAGTCAAGTCGCAGCAAATTCACTTCCTGGTCAGGAAAGGCCATTTCCAGCAGCCATAATAGTTCGGATCTGGGATTTCTCTTTGAACTCTCTCTTGGGTCCGATACGTACCTACCTACATAACTTGCTATCTATAGTCAAAAAAATGTTGCTGAGATAGTAGAGAAGGGAAGGTGGAGTAATGTCTGAAATAGAAGGTTCGACGAGTAGGAAAAGGGAGCTTGCCTGTGTTTCCGTACAAGATTAATTTTATTGATTCCCTATAGCCGAGTATTTACGTGAAGATGATGGTGTGTTTAGGTCGACAATAGTACTGAAGTCCTTATGTAGTTTCATTATCCATAAGGTTTTTGGGCTTCATGAATGTGGAAATCGTGGAGAGAGATGTAACCCATAGGAATTTTATGATAGGTTGTTTTGCAATGAAAATTGAGAGCTACGATTCACTCAAACTTCACGACCGAGTGAATGTTCCAACTCAACCTAAAATTTATCAAATTTGAATTTTGGAATGGAGTTCCCTCCATTTTGCACATTCTGAAAATCCTAATGACATAGCAATGCAAATTTAGCCTTTAATGATTAAATTTAACAAAATAATGCAGGACTTCTTAAAAATAAATTCCAGCTTCATTAACTAATGCAGGTAATAACTAAGGCTTGCATTGGACAGCATTCTAAATCTCAAATCTGGCCTTAAATTTTGCAAAAGCCGAATTGTTTGACTAGAGATGTGGCCAATTCTGAAATTTGAGATTTATGAGGGTGCCCAAATGTACCCTAAAAGATTTATACCCAGAAGAAGATTATGTCAAGAAACTTACCACATCTTTCCTAACTTCATCAATTTCCCCTGGCTTTGATACACCAAATTTCTCAGAATAATACCTTTCTTTATAACCAGGCTCCCCTAACTTCACCTGAAACAAGAAAGCATATATCACATCAAACATGAGATTCCTATTTCCGGACGACTCAAGACTCGGTAATACCGGTGTCTTCCAAATGTCAAGGGAAAACTGCAAAAAATAATTCTAAATCTAATATTTCCTTTATGTCAAGAAAATCTTTGATACTGCCTGGATTGTGTTTTAAGCGACGGATACCCGAAAATTTCAAATCCAAGCATAGCAAAGGTCCTTTTTTTTTTCCTTTCTCCCGGCAAAGGAGGGAGAATTCTTATGCCTGACAAGATGCTAATTTAGTTCCAACCCGAGGTTATATCATTCGGTGTGTTCCACTATTCTGAATGTTTATGGCATTCTTGCCCCTCAATTCTCCTGAGGTTTATCAATAAACTGGAATTGGGTGTTTTTGAAAATATATATAATAGTTGTTATAGCTGTTATGGTCTTCTTATTATTATTATTATTACACACAGGGAAGTTGAAGGAAAAACCTTGTCTGGAGCAGGAGCCTGGGCCTCCTCTCTGACCTCTCCATTCGCTTTAAGCTTCCTTTCTTCGCTGTTTTCAGTGGCCTGAAATAATAATCACCTTGATTGATTAGTCATAAAAGTTAATATATCCTTAGATCCTGAGAAGACAAGTATAATAACCAATAGATTATTCAGAGCTTATAAAAGGCAGCAAACTGTTGAGAAGGCCACTTCTAGAAATTAATAATCATATTCGACAGAAGTGACTAGAAGAACAAAATGTTAAAATCAACAACAGCTTAGTGTTGTACCGGTTCCTTAAAATATCTCATTGTTGCTTTTCTATTCTCGAGATAAACACAATTTGTATAAGTCCTACATATTTCATGTTCAACGTTTTTAAAATGAAAACTATATCAAGACCAAAACTGCTACCTAGAAACCCCCCAAAAAACACCTTTCCTGAAGTAAGTTTTGGTTGTATTTCAATCACTTTCTTCAACCAGATTTTAAAAAAATAAAGGAAATCAAAAGCACAGAGCCCTCGGGAAAATATGCCAAAATATGGAACTATATACGTGCGCGATATTTGGACACAAAGAACCAAAAAAGGCGCATTCTCCAATTATACAGCAGTGACTCGAATCAGATGTCATATATATAACCAATGATCAAGCTGGCATGTGCAACAAGCCACAAGAAATTCAAACAAGAAGAATACTTGTCCATCTAAGAACTGACTTCAGCATCTTAGCTTAGTCAAAAGGATGATCCCAATTGCATTTTAAAAATAAGGGACAACAGCACCTGCTGTATACGAGCACGCTTTTGAAAGATTTGGTCTTCGTGAACAGAAACAGCTTGAATAAAATGTTCTACCCTGTCAAGAAGAACCTGCAACTCAGCAGAAGAAAAGGAAATGTTATGCTCGAATGCAACTGTCCATGCAACTAAACAGGTTATTCAGCAATTGTGATTGCTTGTTTGCACAGCCACAAAACGAGAGACAAAAGATTATCCAAAATAAAGATGCAGGAAAATTTGTAACCTCGCCAACAAGCACACACTAATCAACAAAGAAGGCAGAGGCTATTAATCAACAAGCACACTAATTACCCTGCTTTGCTAGATACGAATTCAATACAATAAATCATTGTACACTAACCAAGATATAAAGAACATAGAAATATAAAAATAAGAAAATAATTTAAAGAGATAAAAAAAATGCATGGAAAAACTGATCTTCAAAGACCACAAGTTGTACCGCATCCGAACAAAACATCCAAGGCACATTCTTTTATTACCACATATTGATCCATTCACTTTATCAGTCACCATACAATTTTACATCTAAATCTTGATTTTGCTACTTTTGGATGATGAAACTAACTGCAGTAGCTAGTTTACATGATATGCAAACTTGACACTGCAAACTGAATGGAATATACATTAATATACCAAATTAAAGTAAGAGAGGGAAATGTTCTCAACATGATGGCCATTAGAAATTCAAATGAACGAGCATTGCTTCTCTAAGAGGATGTTATGATCCTTGCCACATTTGACTATGTTAAACATCAAACCACCTAAAGTTTCTCTTCTAATAATCATATACATTTAGTGATTTCCCATTCAAGATGCAAATATGAGATGCTCGTCTACCCAATAAGAACATAATAATCATAACATATTATTATTGTGAATCTCAAAAAATAAAAGACGCAACACCAAAAATGTCCATCTTAATACCATGATATCCTTGTTTTTCCATATAAACTATTTCAAAATTACGCATAAATAATGTTGCATATAAGCTATAAGGTTTTGATATTGGGTGCACAACCATCCTCCAAAAGGATATTACAGTCAACGAATACACAAATGTCCTTGAGAAAGGACAATTACGAGTAACGTATCTCACAAATTGCAAGCACTTGTGAGATGAATAAAAGATTTCATTCTGAAAAAGAAATTGAAATTACCTCCCCAGCATCCGTAAGATAACCACCCATTGCTGTGAACTCTCTTCTATAAATAACCATCAAGAGAGTTATTGCACCCTGAGGAAATTGAGAAGAGAAAAAAAATTCAAGCAAAACTAAATCAAAGCACAATAATTCCCCCAAGAACGAAAATTTCCAGGTAGCATTTTTTCACTAATGTTATAATCAAAGCACAATAGTCTCAGTAAATTCACTAACATCTAAAACCCAATATCCAAGAGAATTTTAACTATATATAACCAAAACTAAATCGCACTAGAGCGCCTGTATAATGAGAATACCTCTCTAATTTCTAAAGTAGGCATGCGAGGAAGGAAATCATTGCCAACAAAAAAGCATATAAAGACAAAATCGTCCACCAGCCTCTCAAAATCCATCTCAAATGGGGGGCTTGCAATCTCCAAATCATACTGCAAATATTCCCGCAACACCCAGATGTTGAAAAACTGCCAAAAGAATTTAAGATACATCAATATGACATTGCTACAGCAAAATAACATCCTTAAACCTCGCCAACATCCAATTTCACACATTGCGATGTTCTCACCTGATACTTCTTGTGAACTGGGATCTCATTTATTATATTACCATTTGCATCTTTCCCACGACAATCAGCTGCAAAATGTCCACCTTGACCGCATACATAACATTTATCCTGCAGCCCAGGTGGAGTAATGACCTGTAGCATTAATTGGAAGACTAGATCATTTAATAATACCAAATACAGATTGCTTATGTTAATTCAGTTCAAGTAGGGATGACAATTTGATCCGTAACTCGTCGCCCACTCTGCCCCAATGTTGTTTGGGGCAAATTTGCCCCGCCCCGTACTAAGAATGGGATAGATCAGCCCCACCCTGTGAACAGGGCAGATCAAATTTGGATCCCTTGTGAAACCCGCCCCGCCCTATTCTGGTGATAATTTTATAATATTTCACTCCAATGCTTATCCTCCCAACCTGTGGTCCATGCCTCTTCCAAAGCAGCAATACAAAAAGGGAAATTCAATTTTTTTGGAAGATTGGCTTCCACTATTTTTATTTTTATTTGGATCCATTCTAACTTCTCTCTACAATCATCCCCATCATGATCATGATCATCAACATGAACCACCGCCTCCATCTCCGATCGTTTTCCGCGGTTTCGATTGGTGAAGATCTTTTGATCTGTTGCTTTCTCAATATTCGATCCGTCTAAGTGTCGATTTTATATATTACGGTAAGTTTTATTTTTTTTCTTCAGATTTATTTGTATTTGTTTCTATTGGAAGAAACATTTGAATCTTCAGATCTGTTTTTTCTGAAGCAAAATTATGATTTTTGTGTTTTGATTTTGTTGTGTGAAGGAAAATATGAAGCTGATGGACATAGTAGGAAGAACAAAGAAACCCAGATAGGGAAAAACTACTAATCTGCCCAAGAACCCATCTGGGAGCTATTCCTTCTCCTTTGTAATGCATTTTTTTTATTTAAAAAAAAAAAAAACCAGACCGGGGCAGGGCAAACTCGCTCCGCACGGGACAATAAATCTTGACCCTAGCCGGGTCGCAGGGCAGGGCAACCATTCATTTACACGGGGCGGGATTGGGTACTGAGATACCCCCCAATCCGCCCCATTGCCATCCCCAAGTTCAAGAAGAATTGTACTAACCTCCCTCAGTATCGAAAAATGGATCTCATGTGTGGCTAGAGAGAGCATAATCAGATCTGCATCCTATCT
>JAOWBF010000015.1:3617554-3634602 GCA_028566175.1 Vinca major
AAGGGAATTCCATTGGTGACAACAAAGAATCCAAGAAACGTGATCTTCCATTCAAGAAGTAGATTCTTGAATCCGCAAAAGTAAGTTCTTTTTTGCTATTTTCGAATTGTTTCATATGAGCGGATCCTTCAGGGGAGGACTCATGGGTATTTGGAACGAGTTTCCTCCCATGAATCCCTTCAGCATGTTCATATATTTAGAATCTGGAATCAAGAAGTGCAACATGGGAAACCATCAGGAGACCTTTCTTGGCATGAAAGGTAATAGCCAATCGAATAGCACCAAAGTGTATATGAGTGTAACCTTGGTCTAGACAACTTTTTGGGATTTGTTCCGGGAGTTGGAGAGTCACATACTGTTCCTCTTTGGTGGAGGGAAGATTGTGGGTGGAAAAATATGAGGCTTGACAGAAATCTTTGGCAGAAGTTGAAGTAGAATTTCTACCTAGGACCTGTTTGAGAAGGACACCGACAATATTTTTGGGTTTTTCTTTTTGATAAATACTGTAAGGATTAACTACAGGATAGGAAGACAAAGGGTATTTACTATCTTCAGAAACGTAATCTAACTTGTAAACATTGGAAAGACGAGACTTGGAAAAAATGGGTCTAGGTGAATCAAGAAGAGTAACTAAACTAAAAGATGAACTGGAAGACATGATTGAGTTAATTAGGAGGGTCCTGCGTGTATTGTATTCATTGGTTTGGATATAAATTTTAAACTTACTCACCTACCAAGATAAAACTACTCGACAGATGGTGATTATGACTTTAGTAGAAGCTACTGATGTGGTAGGAATCCATAGTTAATTAACTTGTAAGTTTGAGTTTCAAGATATGAGAATTTATGTTTAAACATGAATCCCAGATCGAAATATTAATAAATAACACGGTTCTTTTTCCTATATATATACACTACTCTCGTTCCTATCCAATGGGAAAAAAAAGAAGAAGAAAAAAGGGCATTTTACTACTACTGCCTTTCTTTTATTTTCTCTTGAGAACAAAAACGAAAAAGGTAAGAATTTTTAGTCTTTGTCTTTTTTTTTCAAATTCCTTTTCTCATAGTAATAATTATTATTATTTGGTGATTTCTCGGGAGAATTGAGGAACTTTCGAGGTGATCGAATTCGGTGTGCACCGTTGATTATCTGAAGTTTTGTTGTTCCCTTTCGCATCAATAAGTGGGACGAATATTCTCTTTAAGCTAAACCAGTTTCAACTGGTGATTCAGTTGGTTACCAGATACGATTCGTTTTTAACGTATCTAGAATTTTATATCTTCTGGGTACACAGGTATTTTCCTAAATTTACTATTTTTGTATTATAAAATGATACATTGTTATTTTTCTATTGCTGACTGGTTTACTATTTTGAATTTATTTAGCCTTGTCGATTTAATTAATATTAATAATTAATTTTGTTAATATCTTTGATTAGGAATAGCATTTCGTGTTTAATTTTATCGAATTTAACTATAACGAAACTTATCGCTTCTAAGAATGACTACGTGGCAAAGTCATGCCACATTGTTTCTGAACAAAGATTTCCAACAACTTGAAGACCTCTCAACTCAGTGAAATACTATGGCAATATATGTTTGTTGCGAACAATCGTTGTCCTTTTTCATATTTTCATTTTCTATTTTTTGAAAGTTATGGACGGAAGGATGAAAATGGATGTCCGTAAAATCTTTGGGGATGAAAAATGCTAACTTTTGCTAAAAATGATAAAATTGGCTAAACGTAAATAAATTGATGACCAAATTAGCTATTAATTCTAGGATATGTGGTGTCTCAATCAGCTATGGTGTCTTGTCTTCTTTGTGCACAACTTTAGGAGAGGAAAAAAAATGGTGGGACCATTTTGTAGAACAATAAGAAATTAAAGCCTTGTAAGCAAAATATACTAAAGGTCAATTATGTTTGGTGTCAAAAGATAGTCTTCTGAATCGCTGTCTACGAAAGAGGTTGAAATCAAGCGTTTGTCTCTGTCGTTTGAGAATGGCGATAAAGATGTTGTAGAAAATACTATCTTTTGTTTGTTTGTTAGATTATTATTAGTAGTAGTTTTAGTTGCTTCATATTTGGGTGTGAGTTATTATCTGTTATCTTATTTAACTTTTATTTTCTATCTTGTTTGATTTTCTTCCTTCCTCAACTCCTTTCTTTTGTTGTATTAGATAAAAAAGTTTGGAAACTATTCAAATTGTAAAGGCCCAGCCATTTTATTATTGATGGATAATCTTTTATTAATCAAAAAAAGTACTCATAAATCCGCAGTGAAGGTTTTAAGCTGTTTTGAACTAGCAAAATTACCGAATTAGGCTCCCATGGTTTTGAACTCATAAACTTTAAGGTATTTCTTGTGAACTCTTGGCAAATTTAAGTCATGAAAATGATTTAACATTTTTGTCATTTTGATGATGATTTTACAGGTTAGTATAGTTTCCTTTAGACTCCATCAAGGGTTCATGTCATTTATCACTTAAAAATTCCTTTTTTGTTTCATTAAAATATCTTAGATATCTTGGGTAACCGTCATATTAGGGTCTGCTTGGATTGGGTCTAATTTGAGTTTGTTCTGATTTGAGACTCAAATCCGAACCCAAATCAACTTCGGATTAAGTCTATGAATGAAATCTTAGTAACCAAGAATTGGCAATTGAGCATGTGAATAACTATAGAATACATGAAATATCTCACAAAGATTTTAAATATTAATTTTAAATAAGTCGTATTTTGCTCAAACTAACAAATAAAGCGGAAATTATAGTTAAAGCCACTAGTTTAGGACAGGGAAAAATAATTTTTTGGACAATTATTGTTGAATTAATGAATGAGATGGTAATGTTGGAAAAATGTATAGAGGCAATGAAAAATAATTTAGGACAGGAAAAAATAATTTTTTTGGACAATTCATTTGAAACGTGGAAATATATTGATGTGTAGAAGAAAATTTTACTTTATTTCTTCCATTTGTCAAAAAAATGGGAAAAGAAAGAATAATTAAGTATCTTTTTCTTTCTTTCTTTCTTTTTTTGGAGGAGTAATAATTAACTATCTAATCGTGGTTTTTCTTTTCTTTGTTTTTTTAGAAAATTCTAGCAATCCTTGTGTTAAATAAAAAAAAAATCATAAACAAATTATCTGAGAAGGTACTTGTAATTGAACTGAATAATAATGCATAGAGTATTCTAGGTGTTCATTAGTTCTTTGAATTAAAGTGTCGCAGATCCAAATACCAATATATATTGTTCCGTACGGTACATAATATGTGTAAGACGTTAACTTAAAATATTTGATAGATGTAATTATTTGAGTCTTAACACGCATTAAAAAAATTCAATATTTATCAGAAATCAAATTATCTTAACCGTCAAATCTTAAATCAAACAATTACAAATATTTCACACCGTACATATTTCATATTTTTCGCGTTCCGCCAAAAAACAGTTCCCAAAAAATATATAAGCCCATTTGGGTCTTTTGCAATAAAAGAACAATTCCAAATGATCATTTTCATAAATAATACACAACAATAACAATAACATAACTCATTAAAAAAATACACAAAGTGACTACTCCCAGTATACTTCTAAAATAGATGGATCGGAAACTGACATAACTTTTAGCAATGAATACTCAAAATAACTGCTCCCAAAATACAGTTGAAATAGTAGTCCTATTTTCATAAACAATAATAAATATTAAGTTTATTTAAACCATAGTCAATACAACAATATTATAATATTAAAAAAAAGCATTGCCAAATCTTTCTTCTAAAAGGGCTGATGAAATTTATTCTACAGACTTTTACAGAATATATTACTCCAAGAACTATACTGATCTCTATATCTCCTATATTTTAAAAGATGAAGATCTAAATAGCCATTCAAAGCTTCTGTGATCTTTTGCCCTGTAATAATTAACAACAAATTGATTATTTGTCAATCAAACATTTTAGTTGATTTGTTCGCCTTCTGCAATGTTGTTATTTCCTGCACTCGCGGTCCAATATAGTTGCGCTGCAATGAGAATCTTTTCGGGTACTAATGGTCCGTCTTCATGATCCGTCATTTTCAAGTCCCATCTCATGCCTCCTGCGATCTTCCTCACCTTGTTCAATACGTCTACCTCGTCTCTGAATATTATCGTCCCTTCAGGTCTCAAGATACGATCCATTTCCAGGAGGATGTCTTCAAAATCACACCTGTTTTACCTTGCATGTTAGCATACTTGATATATGACTCAAAAGTTGCTACTTTTCAAATGAACTTGGTATATGATAAAACAATCTAAACATGGCTTCCAAATAAATTTCATCAAGTTTAAGACGTATATATAAGGTCGTACACAAGGTTCCCGCATCAGCAAGGTCTGGGTCTGGGGAAGCCCAAACTATTTGTAAATGAGATATATGTTGCTGCAGAGAACGGCATATGTATATGCTGTTAACGTCAACTTTGTATAGTTGAACGCTCAAGAGGTTTAAGTACCCGCTCTTGAAATATCCATACTAGGATTAAAGTAGTTCATACTAGATTGCAAGTTTGATAGATAGGCGAACTTTTGAATCTAATATAAAGTATGTTAGTCAGACCAGTAATGTTCTGAGAAACTACATAATTCACATGCCTACAAGACTCGCGACTCCACCTCCTCAGATGAATGTTGTATCTTTTTGTGCGGAATTTAGACGGAGAGAGTATCCTCAACTGCTGGGTATAGATAGACGGGATTGACTGAGTTTAAGCTAGGATTGTAGTTATCCTACACAACGTCCTCTAATCATGACATTTTCGGTTAGACATGATGGTTCCAAACTAAAACTCGCTATTTAGATGGATCGGAGACTGACATAATTACCTTTTTTATTCATGAAAAAAGTCCCAAGAGAAAAGCGGAATTCAATGTAAAAAGAAAGAAAGAATACTTACTTGTCCTCATACAATCTGAATACGCCACTAGCGTGAATGAGATCATATGTCCTTGGGTAAGTAGAGAATCCTTCACACCTAAACAAGATAAGAAAAGCAACATATTAAATCATCGACGTTTCAAATACAGAGTTTCGTTGGCAATAAGCCCAACATTTTGACTTAAAATATAGAAAAATAGAGACGGCATAAAACTTTTTGTTCATTTTAATGATTTGTTGCATCCTAGCCAAAGCTTCGCGAATGCATTGGCTCACATAACTTCTATATAAAATAAGGAAACAAATACTTATGTAGCTCAAATTAATGACCAAGTTCTCCGCCATTTGCATAATCTCACTAAATGATAAACCTTCCCAAGCCCCCAAAGAACATATAACATAGAAGAAAAAGAAAGCCCGTAAAAGAATAAGAAAAAGGACACTAAAGAAAGAAAGAAAGATAATAGAAGAGCAAAACTTGACTAGTTACTGCTACTTTACAAGAGCGAGATATGGAAGGGGAAAAAAAAAAGCAAGACGGAATAGAACATTAAATTACAAGAATAAATATGTAGAGAAGTATAGCTATGTCTATAGGGACATACCAGTCATGATACATGCCGATTAGACCCCTCTCGTAAATGACACCTAGAGTGTTCTTAGTAATATTAGGCACAACATTCATCACCCATAGCTTTGGCGAATCCAAAGCTGCTGCAAAGCTTCCAAGGCCTGCATTCATATCCATTATGTTTCGATACCGTGTTGACCCAAGTAATCCAATGATGTTCTTGTAATAGTTAACACGTTTCTTCCAGAGCTTAATGTCCTTTTGATAAGATTCAACAGTGACCCCTGGAACCATTGAATTCGCTACTCGGGGTGGGACCGCAAATAGCCTATCAGGAAAAGTCTTCAACTTCCCTCCAGCAACCTCATCCGCACTTTCAACTTCAGGGAAAGGAGTAATACATTTTTCCATTTCCTTGTACCTTTAAAATCATTGAATAAGAAGTATATGAGTGATATTTGAATCATAAGTTGTCATAGTTTATCAATATCAAGTAGTGTAAAGATGAAACATAAGCCACTACTCAACATATCGAAGATAATTAGCTAGAGTATTTATATTTCTAGTTATATAGAAACTAAAATCATTTACGGGAAAATGTCTCACCACACATCATCGGCATTCTTGGATTTGCAAAAGTTGGCAGATTTCCTCTTGCAAGATTTGGGATTTAGACTTTTCCTCCATATGGCAATATCTCCTTTCTCATACTTTTTCTCCCAACAAAGTTGTTCGGCCAGTTTTTGATCTTTGTTTGCTCAGCTTTGAGATCTTCCTTAGTCCTCTTCCACGTTTGGTAGTAGGTCTTCCAATTGATTGGAGGACCAGATAAGATCCAGTACCCACCGGGTCTAAGAACTCTATCAACTTCCATTAAGTACATACCATCTGCATAAAAAAATTAAAAAGATAATCGTGCCAAAGTTTATAAACTTCAAATTATGTTTTTTTTGCTGAATAAGAAATTATCCATTAATCATAAAATAACCGAGGCCATTACAATCAAAAGATAATCTGAAAATACAAGAAAATAAAGGTACCATAAAAGCCCACACCCCGGGACTGGGTAAAAAACACTATTAAAAGTAGAAAAAGTAAATACATACTAAAATTCTTCACGGCATATTCTTCGTAAGCTCAGTTTCAACATCTTTCTTAGAAATCAACAATCTGACCATGGGCGTATCAAACGTCATTAAATTGTCTCAGAAAGATGTAAAAAACTAAGAAAGGTTTTCAAGACAAGTCCGGGTTGAGAGAATCCTCCAAGAAGGATCGAAAGAAACTCCAGATCTGGAAGGATTTGAATTAGATCTTGCATTCGAATCTTGAATCTTGACAAAGAATGTCTTGAGAAAACTTCATCATGATTTATGGCCAAAAGAAGGGGTGAAGACAAAAAATGAAGGAAGGATGGCTAGATCCAACCAAACTCCGACCGAAAGTCAGAGCTTTTGGTTAGATCTAGCCATGGAAGGTGAAAAAAATGAAGAAAAACCCAAGAAGAAAGTGAATAGCAGAGAGAGAAAGAAAAAAAGGGGAGAGTGATTTTGATGGTTAGCAAACTCAAATTATGTTAAATGGTAAAACTCACAAGCTTTTAACGATCATAGAATTTCAGACCAGTGTTAAAGATCCAGTCTTTGTCGTAAAAAGTAGGGCAGCGATACCAAAAATTAATCTCGTCCAATAATAGGGTTATGATGATCAAAAAGTATTATTTAATCCAGTCTATCGATGCTTCCATTTCTTCAGGAACAACCTCTAAAAAGTAGTCCAATTTCATGAATCCCCATCAATCATCTATTATTCTAAAATGTGATAAAAATCTTAAAAATTATCACTTAAGAAACAATTTTGAATGAGTAGCGAAAAAAGACGTAAAATTGTTTCCTCATGGACCTCATCTTCTCATTTGATGAGCACAATTTTTTTCTTTCTGATTTTGCAAAAATGAAACTCAAGGGGAAGAGAACCAGATATTTTAAGTTAATTGGGGTGAATATAACAAATCCAAGAGCAAATCTAGACTACTTGATCATATCCAAAGGCGATATTTAACATCGGGTATAGTGACTTTATACCGCCTTTTAAGGTTCTAATATCACCAATGTCCACTCTTGATCTGCTTAGCCCAAATTATATTGTCCATCTCAAGATGAATATCAGATAAAATGCAATTAGATGAAAGAATTACATTTCAACTACATACCATTTTCTGTCCATGGTATCAGACACCGAGAACATTGTGCCATATCAAATGCTCTTGATGGATATGGAAGACGTATTGACCCAAGAACTCCAATGTAAGCTGGTACACCTCTCTCCAGCGCAAATTGGACTTGTGCTTCGTGATTGTCCTTTGGTGCAAATGACATTGTTAAGACATTCCTCTTTAACAAGTAAGCACCCCAGCTTGCAACCTATAAGGATTTGATAACCACGTTAAAGCTACTTCAAATAATTTCTGAGCTTCAAAAGTTATAAACCATGAACACGCAAAGAATGGCAATAACATATTGCAACTTTGGATCATGGAATAATGAATCTGAAAGGAAAATTTAAGATTAAAGCAATTCATGAGTAGCTTATAAATGCATCTGTTATTAAAAGTAATACCTCCTTTAAAAGCATAAGCACTTGGAATGGTATGTTATTTATGCATTTATACACTATAGAAATTTTAATTTGTGAAGGCAGAGAAAGAAACCAAAAGGAACATACTCCACAACCGGTGTCCAATGCTGTTCGGATGGTTCCATCGGCAATTGGAATCACTGATGCAAGTTCATCGATATATGCATCTGCACCATGAGGGAACATTGTTCCTCCTCCGGGAAATTTAAAAACGTTACCCTGATATTGTACCCAGTTCTGGACAGCCTTCTCAACTGTCAAGTGTTTGTAAGGAACATTAGCATAATAAACATAGTCACGGCTTTTTGGCCAGGGAAAAGGGGTTTTGTATCCTTCGGGTGCAGGATTAAGACATTGCAGCTTTTCTTCTTTTGGAGGACAATGCCTTTCTCTGTATATCATATTTTCCCTTGGGAAGGTCAATGCTCGGTCTTGCTCTTGGCAAGGGGTATAATCAGCATATTTAGCATCACATGGCTTGAACACTTTGGCTTTGGGTTCATCAGAAGAATCAACAGGTAGCTCAATAGTGTGATGTGGTTCAAAGCTAAGATTTTGAAAGACTTTGCAATCTGTTTGCTGCGTTAAGGCCATTGGTAGCCGGTCTCCTTTTCCAAAACCACTCTTTTGCCATGTTCCCAGTAAGTAAAAGAAACAGCAAAGACCGAGCACAACAAATATAGATATCGGACTGCGTCCTCTATTTGCTGACAGGTTGTGCTTAAAGGCCATATTATGGATGGTAGAAGCACAGCCCTCCTGCATGTATTCGAGAGTTAGAAATCAACGCAATGGTATTACATAATTTATGACAAGGAAAACAAGTAAGAAATCAGACAAATAAAGAAGTCTTGTAGATAAATTTCATCTTGCGAAACAGAATAGGCCTTTCCTATTGATTTGCTTAACCTGACCCCCTTTTGTCCGACCAGCGGATCCCAATTAGAATCACTATTAGTAGAATATTTGATACGTAACAATTATCATCCATGCCAATTGTTCATTAATGCTTCCAGGGCTTGAAATTATTTGTTTCATGTGCATAAATGGACGAAAGAACAGCAATTCACATAAAGTTGGATTAGTATTTCAACTCTCCTCTAATTTTGTAGCTTTTACCTTTGCAGGTAATGCTTGTACCATGGATGGAGACCAAAGAGAATGGATGGCACGAAGCAGCTAAAAGAAAAGGCATTAATGAAAGTTTATTGTACAATACAAGCTCAACACAGTAGTTATTACTCGCAAAAGATTTACCTTGAGCAGGGGAGGTAGCATCCATGATATATATATGAGAAGCCATTGGGTGCAAAAAAGTAGAACTTGGCACTTGAAAACTTTGAACATTATTGCCTTTTCTGAGACCACTTCTTTTCAATGCTTTCTCAAAGAATGTCACTGTATGGAAAAGAGACCACATAAATGATGACTCCCCACACAGACGAACTACGCCTGCTGGTTCAGACAAATACGCATCCTGCCAATCTGTCTGCATCCACTGTTTGCTTAAAGGTTCAAGGAACCATGCTAAAACTTCTTGCTGCTGTTGCACGCTGCACCAAATATGGGAATTTCCCTAGGTAACTCTCAACAAACAAAACCTCAAATGATAAAAAAATCTGAAGATCAAAACATACCCAGCAGCAGACGCCATAATTAGAAATGCTTCAGCCAGAAGGTTATGCTCCCCTCGAAGCAAACGACCTTCCTTCTGCAGATATGCCATTGTATCTGCAATCCCCTATAACACAGACCACCATGTATCATATACTGAAAGTTAAATGTTTTTCTTCATGGTCACTCGAAAACAAGTATAATAAACTTTTCATATTCCAATTGTTAAAATAGGAAAACAAGTATAACATTGCCTTAGACATTCAACCAAAAAGAGCAATTGATTTCCAGAATCAGGGTAAAAGAAGTACGCAGAGATTACCTTCATATGAGGAAGAAGGCTTTTGTCTGCCGACTTTGCTATTCTAATAAATGATGTACATATCTGCAATCTAGCATGTCTAGCAGGATTTGTCGAAGGATCCTACCAAAAAATCAACTTATTAAATCATGTCCAACAGATTTTTCCTAGCCAGAAACAACATTTGAAGAAGAGATAAAAACGCTTATAAGTACCTTAACAACAAATGGCTGGGAGTTCAAAAGCTCGAAAAGCTTATTTATCACACTACTGACAGCATCTGGGCAGTACTTCAGGAAAGGACCAAATGAATCTAGATAGTGCCCAAGCACTTGCACAAGAACTGGTTCAGTCCATCTCAAGGAAAGAAGTTGCTGGAGTAGACCTTCAGTTTGAAGTAATTCAATTCTCAGCAAAATTTCAAGGAAAAAAAAGGTTGGGAGAGGGGGTGAGTACAATATGAGGGATTCATGGGAAAACCTTCAAATATTCTGCATGATGTAAGTTGAACTTCAGAAGTCATATTGCCAAAATCATTTGCTCCATCAAAAATTGTGGTGACCACATTTTCTAGAGGCAGCTGCATGCTTTCCATTATAGGCAAATCCTATATTGAAAATGGTTTGGGGTAATTTTTGAAAAATCGCCCAGTTTCAACCAAATATGGTATCTCCTCAAACCCTACACTCTAGGAAATATCCCAAGTATGTACGGAAGCATGTATAACAAACCTGAGCAGGGAGTGGAGCAAGCAAAAGAGACTTAATAATTGTCAAAATTCTTTCGGACACCTTGTTGGCAGCTATTAGGGGCTTGTGAGAAGCTACAAAGCGAATAAGATCCAACTGCATTGAAGCCCTCAAAAGAATTAACAAAGATGCACGTCAAGGACAAATGCATTAACTCAGTACAGATACCTAAGAGTTGGGAATGATCTCAAATTAGGATAGAGATATTGTAGACATAGGAATATCCACGAGTGCCAACAAAATTGATATAAGATAGAACCAGCAGCAACACAGAGGGCCTAAAATGGGGAGTAATGTAGGAGCATATACCAGCTTTGAGCGATACTGGCCGAAATCTCCTTTGCCCTCAAAATCATCACTCCACAGCTCCAAGGCTCCCACGGGAATTGCTGATTGAGGATGGACCTTTTCTTTCTTCAACAAACGCTGAAAAGATATGCCCAGTATTGAACAACAGATGTCATCATTTAGCAATGCCATCATCTTTTTCTTGTAGCTATCAGCCTGTCCTGATGCTGAGCTGATATTGTCAACGGAAACGTCTCCTTGCACAGAAATCTTTGACTTGGGAAGTACATCTCTCATCAATGCCTACGCAAACAACAAAAAGCATGCTGCTCCTTAAAAACTAGAGAAGTAATTTCGGTTTAAGGTGTAAGAGATTAATTTCAAGGAATCATACCAGCCAAAAGGTAAGAGATTGAGAATGCAGTGCTAGCTTATAATGTTGGAAAAATCCCAGCATCTGAAAGAATATGAAAGATTAGAGCAACATATCCAACTTAGCACTCCATATTTCTAGGGCACAGAGAAATAAAGAACTATGAAATGCCTGAAAAGGTAGTTCATTACACATACAATGAGACTTCAAATTATATGAAAAATAAACAGAACAAAATCCGCTCAGAAAAGCAGTAAACAAGGATTTCAAACCATGGGTCTTGCCAATCAGGCACTTGGCAGACAGTTGATTTTGTTAAAACAAATATATGCCGAATTGCAGTCATGGACCCCTACTGGTTTATTAATATTGAAAAGAAAAAGATACAAAGAGGGGGCATAAACCTTACCTCTTAGGAGTATAAAGAGTACCCTAGATGCATCTAATCGAAGGGAAAGACATTCTATCAAGATTACATAAACCTCTATCAAGATGGAAGCTGTGGAAGATTAATTAGCTAGAGTTCCTGAACATCAGCTGGATAAAAAGCACCCTTTTAAGTGAGACAGACGATTTTCCCGGAAATATAAACAAAAGAAAAATTATAAAATTTGTCACAATAATGGATAGCTTAGAGATATAATAAATTAAGAAAAGTTGAAAAGCACAACTATGAACAAGCGCAGAGCCCACTTGCATATCCATTCTCATTACTACCTCATTCCAATGTTTTAAAGTACAAAAACAAACATGTGAAGAAGAAAACATGTAAAACTTGGAGCATCAGTATTCCAATTACAGATGGGGACAGAGCCTCGCCTGTTGAAGATAAAAGGAGAGTACTGTAGCATCACCAGCGACAGATTTCAAGTTTGAGGAACCCAAAAAGACCATACTTTCACAGATATATTCTGCAAACTCAAATTCACTTTCATCAACAGCAGCACCTGAGCTAGTTTTCTGTAAGAAATCTCTGGAGATGCTCATGAGGACATTGAAGATTTGACTGATTGCAGCATCAAACTCAGTTGCACCGTCAATAGGTCTTTTTCTGCCAACGCAGCTCAATTCAGTACGAAGACAAATAGCAAACACAGTGTATCTTAAATTGCAGTGTGAACCTTGGAGAGACTAGTTTAAAGAACTCGCAAGCATGAAGTCGAAAGTCAGGCGAAGAGAGCAAAAAGCCACATCTGTTAGAGACACAGAAACAGAATTACGTGCCATGCATATTCAAAGCTAATAGAACTTTTGACTGAGAGAGAACCTACCCGTGAATTATCCCAAATTTTGCAAGGTCCGGTAATGGAGCCCATTCAGCATATGCATTAATAGCATTCAAAGTTGCTGTTACAGTGGCTGCATGCTGCTTTGCAATGTCCATTTGCTGCCTACCAGCTTCCGTCAATGCACTTCCAAAGTGCCTCTCCATTAACTGATTATCATTCAGATGCAACTAAGAATTTCAATGAGGTCTGTCGCTTAAAAAAAGTAGAGCCAGCCAGCACTTACATTGTACAACAGAGGCAAAATTTCAGGCAAAGACTGTGTGAGTCCTCGTAACAATAGCCTTCGACGATCACCTAAATCATCAACATATAAAATCATGAGGAATACTATGAGAGAAAAGAAATGTGGAAGTATTCCAATTCAAAACTTTTGTCATTTCTTCTGAGCTTAAAGAAAGAAGTGGCAGAAACAATAAGATTCTAAAAATTCTATTCACATTTAAAATTCACTGATACATTAATACTACTTTTATAAATTTGGCCAATACGCAAACTTTTATTCTCCTTTGCTACTCTTTCCCCAAGTAAAAAAGACTTGTAGGTCGATGCATTTCAGTAGTATTAGTTAGGAAATAGTGGGAAACTACAAAACACCTTCTAAGTCTTCATTATGAACCATTATATCTTCAGGAAGCCACCTGAGCATCATGGACACTAACTCCGCCTGTAAGAAAAGCATATTCAACATAATTAACTTTACTGATTCTTAAGATAATGATGAACCAAGAAAACATCAGCAAAGGAATTTGCGGTTTACTTGAACAGGCCCCTGGCTGGATAAAGAGACTAGAGATGGTAAAAGCTCAGTCCAGAGATCTACACCTTCTCTTCGCACAACCTGTGAGTAACGCAAAGTTGAGTAAGTAATACCAGTAACTGCAATAAAGGCCGAAGGTAAACCTAACAATGAGGAAAAAGAAAATATTCTAAAACCTCTGCAACAAGAGCAGCAGTCTGACTCTTCAAGGCCCACTCTTCGCAGGGATTTGCCATTTCAGACATCAATTCAATGGAAACATTTGCAAAATTCCTTTTATCTGCTGGGTTCAACTCATCCCACCGCAGCCGAACCAAATGCTTCAAAGAGAAGAAATAGAAAAGATTTAAACTTAAGGAGAGAATATCTAAATGGGTAGGGTTCTTAATCATGTGATACTCATACTTCTCATATGACAAGTTTCGAGCTTTTCTTGTAACCAAAAAATATATGTTTTACAAAGGAGATTGCTGAAAGCTTTATTAATCAGCAATAGTAGACCGCCAAAAAAAGGGGAAAAAATTATCTTTTGATTCTTTTCACAGTAAAATTATGATGAGAACTTCGTTTTTATGTAGTTCTTCTCTTTTTCCAGTTTCAGTTTCCTAAACTGGTTAGTTTGTCAGTTAGCTCCAAACTCAATGTAAGTAGCATATCTGAGTTTGTGAATTATATATTCTCTCTCACATTTTTTTGTTCAATCCTAAGTTAACTTCGAACATGTTCATTAACATAAGAAATCAGCCTGGTAAATGCCAATAGATTTTGAAGCACCTGTCTGGATGAGGAAGAGAGGAAGACAAATATTCTGAAAAACAAAATACATGTGTGTGCATACAAAAAACAAACCTGAAGCATTTTAAAAGCATGTAAACGAATTTCGGAAGACCAATCTTTCTTAACCAAAACAAAGGATGTACTTGCCAACATACGCACATCTCCTGATTTAACCTGTGAAATGTAGATAGAGAACATTAGATGAAAATAAAAAGATGTGTTGGCTGCATATCGTTTTGAAATTGGCGACCAGTCATGTCAGACAAATTATTTAAGATACTGAATTGTGTTATGCATGTAGATCACTCAAATGCATTCAGACGTGGAAATGATATGCATATCTCTGAAGAAAGAGAATGTGAAATGCACGACATTTGATTATGTGTCGACTGCAGATTGCTCAAATTCGATCAGCCACGGGCGCCACAGCAAGATGATGTCCAAAGACTAAGAAAGAAAATATCAAATAAATAATATTTCAAAAAATTATCCTCTCTGTTTCAAAATTAATTCTCATGTTTGATTTGGTAAAAGATCCGAAAGAGCATTTATTTAGTAATACTACCAATATGCCCTTATTGAATAACAGTGGGCTCCATGTAAGGAAATGTCTATATATGTTTTCTGCAATATCCGAGTAAAATAAGATTATTAAAATTGTCTGTTTGAAGAAATTGAGCATTCACATGTAAAAAGAGTTCCACATGCTTTTCCTTTGGGTAACAGTATAAAATTAGACTATTGAATTTGTTTGTTTGAAGAAATTACGCATTCATAATCAGTTATACTGAACCAATATGCTAGAAGAATTTTACATGTTTTCCTTATATGTAAGCATAACCATAACGGTTTAAAATTATATTAGTAACTTTCTTTGTTTGAAGAAATTGGACTTTCATAGAAAATAATAATGAGAAGACATTAACATTGAATGGAGGCGGCGTACTTTAAAGGAAAGGTAAGACTAAAGAAAATCTGTATATGAATTGGCAAAGTATAAGGGAAAATCTTTAATGGAGAAACAATTTTATATGCGTCAAAGCAACAAGTATACTAAAGAAACGGGTCCATGGTACATAAATAATGTAACAAGAACCACATATCAACTTAGATAACACTTTCTAAAAAATATAATATAATTTGTAGTTCAAGCTAAAGTGCTAATCCAACAAAAATGTTCAGTTTTAGAATAAATGCTGCATAAAGACAAAGATTTGCTGGTAAGTCTAGTGACAGCATAATCATCCACATGCAATGGAGCCTTTCCTAAATATACACTAAGGATTCCTATTATATACAAACAAAAGCATCCTAAAATCCGAAATCAATTACAATAAACATGACCAATCTAATCCATTTCCTTTTCAGTGCTAAAGTTACCTTCTTTCTTTCTCTGGATCCCAAAAGAAATCAAATTATATTATCCTAAAATAGCTCAGACTTGTTTTAGTTGTGCCCTCCCGTTATTAATCCCTACTTCAGTCCCTTGGTCAGTGATAGCAGTAGGCTTGCATCTTTGTAAGCCCCAAGCGTTCATATCCTAGAACCTCTTACGCTGTCCCGAAATAAACTCGACTAAACCTACTTGTTATAAACTCTCTCAGTCGATCAAAATATTAATCTCTGTCTTCTGAAAGATTGAACACCTTATAGAAAGAAGAAAAAAAACTACAGAACAATAAAAAAAAGATAGCATCTTTGTTTGCCTCTTACATTTCCTGCATACTGTGCTTTAAATGGAAAGAAACTATTGTGACGATTATTATGATACACGAATTCACCAAAAGTCTACGGAACTGTCTGAAAATTAGTGCGGCATTCAAGATTACTCCCTCCATTCCTCAATATAGTTCGGTTAGGACACTGAAAAAATGAAGGAACTCAAACAAACAATAATTTTTCCACCACAATTCCAATAATACCCTTCATTCCTCCTTCTCTTTCACTTTTCCAATTAAAGATATGTTGAGGGTATAATTAGAATAAATTATTGACACCTAATAAAAGACATATAACTAACAATTAATTTGAATACATATATATTTTCTAATACTTAGCAAAAATATATATTTTTTCTAAACGACAACCAAATGAGAAGAGAGAGTATACATTAGTCGGAGTTTTTTTTTTTTTTTTGGTAAAAGGAGAAATATTACTTACATTAGAGTTTTATCGATAATATAAAACATAACTGATATGGAAAGACTGAAAATAAATCCGAAATAAAACACACTAGTCGGAATTGTGAGTTAAAAAAATAATTAAGAAAATGGGAGACAGTTGGATTTAGCTACATAATACAATGGATGAACCATAATGCAAACGTCTTGTTAGCGCGTAGAGCCATAGGCACTGCAAGGGAGAAAGAAGAACGAAATATAGCAATAGCAATAGCAATCTTTTTTTTCTTTTTTTTTTATTTACAAAGTAAAGAGTATTACAATTAAAAGAAATTTTGAAATTACAAGAAAATAAAAGTTATACAATAATTTAAAAAATCATGATAATAGACTAAAGTCACAATTAAAAAACTTGAGTGGTTAGGAGATACTAAAATAACAACTAGTAAGATAAACAAATACATAATCTTCTTCTTCGCAACATCTCCATCGCAATCCTTGAACCACATGGGTAGAAGAAAATCAATTTCAACATCTTCTTAAGTGATCCACAATTTATAGGACCATGAGCGTATCAACCGTCCTACAACTTGTCTCGAAAAGATGCAGAAAGTTGATAAAGGGCTCAGATCAAGTTCGGGTTGAAAGATTTC
>JAOWBF010000015.1:3655113-3668209 GCA_028566175.1 Vinca major
GCAACGAGACATTTTTGGCCTGATTTTGATTTTTTTTATTTCGGAGTGCCCGTAAATAGTTTAGGTCTAAAATTGTATAAAAATAAAGTTTAAGTCTAAAAAAAGAAAAGCATAAATTGTTAAGGTCTAACAGTGGCTATTCTCCCATAAATATATTTAAAATTTAATGTTATTTTATTACTATATTGAGGTAAATTTCTTAAGGAGGGTACTAAAAAAATATGAAATATTACAATTTAGAGTTTATTCTTATTTATAACTGGTACCGAGTTGGGACCATCATTTTTTATCACCATAAGAAGTTTATTCTTATATAGAGATTTGACTGTACTAACTAAAATTGATTGAGATAATAATTTTAAAATTTTCGAGAAGGGTATTAGAGCAATTCAAAGTTTCAGGGTTGTAAAGTGCCACTCAAGAAAAGTTTGAGGGACTAGAATGTAAATTTGCCTCTCAACTTTAGCCGAAGAAAAAGACGAAAGTACCCCCAACGCTTTCTAGTCTTCCGAATAACTACAAGTCGAACAGAAGCTCGCGCTTTCTTCAGAATTTCAAAATCTTTGAATTTTTTTTTTTTCAAAATTTCAAAATCGCCGGAGATTAAAGGTAGATTTTCCTTTGCTCAATTGCTATATTTTCTCCAATTCGCACTGAGAAATTCATTTAGAAGCTTTATAATAAAAGGAATTTAACTCATTTCTAGCAGCTTTTCTAATAATTAGGTAAAAAACTTAGGTTTTCTTTTCGAATTTTTGATTAATTTTTTGTATATTAATTGCGGCTAAATTACTTGCATGCGTTGTTTGTGGAATTATTTCTAATGTAATTTATCAATGTTCATGTACCTAAGCTTTAATTTATCAATGTTAAGGAAGGGTAATGCAGTTTGCATAGAAATTCGAAATCCCGAACCATAAATTCTGGATTCTACACTCCTCGCCTAATAAAAAAAGTTTTTTTTTAAAGGGGAAAAAACTGTAATTGGTTGCTGATATTACTTGTCACTCTTGTTCTTGTTGTTTATTTTTGTTTCAGATGGAGGGCCTTTACTCAAAGCTATATACTAAATATAGTAAGCTCAAGGTCTGTTTGGCACCTCTCCTATCTGTTTCAATTTGTTTTTTTTTTTGGGTGTTTATTGTGTTAAATTTTGTTACAATTATGCTTCTATTCTTTTTGTGGTGAGTAGAATCTGATTTTTGGTTTTTTTTTGGTAGTCAGAAAAAGATTCACATATGGAGAAGCTGAACCGTGAACAGGAAGAGAAGTTCATGAATTATGTAACTGGTATTTGTTTACTTATTTTTGAGGCCGAGTATTTATTTATTTATTTTTGTGTGTATTCATTGATTTATTTTAAGCATATAGTTTACTTTCTTTCATTACTCCGTCTGGTGTTTGATGTTTTGGCCCAAATAAGTTTAGTCAGTTTCCAAGCTGGTTTCCGAAATTCAGTGGAAATCTCGAAAATCATACTAATAGATAAAAACAAGAGTGAGCGGTGTGCTTGAATCCGTACAGCATGCTTCTTTCTGTTAGGTTTCTGGTAAGTTTCAACTATATGTTTAGATCATTTAGGTAAAAAAATTACAATAATATGAACAAATACGAGCGGGGAGCTATTTTCATCATTTTTGCTGTCATCAGCTGGAGTTAGAAGTGTCATAGAGCTCGGATTTTAACTAAGTAATTTTTTTCCGGTTACAGTGTATACTGTGCTATATGTAGTTTTCTGATTTCTTGTTATTGATATCTCTGTTCGGAAATCATGTTTCCAAATTTTATGTTGTTAATAAAAAGAATTTTTTTGGAGGTATTGGTAGTTGCAGCTATCCTGCTTGATTGATATGTTAGTCCTTGTCAAGATCTACTTTGTTCGGAGAAGCGTATGTGTTTTTTACTCGATTGTTCATCTTCATGCAGCTGCTGATGAGATGATAGAGTACTTACGGAGTGAAAATGATAGGCTAGGCAACCAAGTCAGCGAATTGAGAAGTGAAATGTCATTGATCAGGCATGTACTGGTGAGGAGCATCTTTTCAGTTTCTAAAAACTCTAAATAGTTGTAAGTAAAATATATCTCCAATGTGGCTGTAGATCTACAAAAGATGAAGAATGTGTTAAGTACCAAAGGCTATTGATGGAAGAAAATAAAAAGAGTAAGTATTAATTTCTTATATTGGCTTGTTAAGTTGTCATCTTCAGCATTTTTAAGTTCAACTCCCTAGAAAGGCTCAATATATTGATTGTACAGTTTTCATGAAATGAATTGTGTGTTGATAAAATTATGTTCAAATTGAAAAAAATACCAATGAATTCAAAAGAAAAGCTTATTTTATTTTAGTTTTTTAAACTGAAACCATTACGATAAAATTATGTTCAAATTGTATAGGCAAATAGCATTTTTACGAATTTAAAAATAACACATTACAATGCATTAAGATAATCCACACACTGTGCATCAAAATCTCGTGTAGTCTGTAACCGCATTCACGCACTTGCAATATGACTGGATTTAAGATCCCCGGGATTCTTGAAATTTATAAAGCTTCCTTAATAAAAGAACCAGCTTTTACCAGGCTTTTCACGGATGCTTGTGAACTATTACTTGTTTTTGGCATTTACGGTCCTTTATCATTGCGCCCCCTAATTATTTCAGGCAAAGAACTTCTGGAAGAAATTGAAAGGCTAAATAACCTACACCGAGAAGGACTATGCTGCCAAGGTAAGGGTGATAAAGTTGATAATGTTCCTCTAATGAAACCTGGAAGTTCTCCAACGGCACCCAATTCATCAAGACGTACCAGTGAAGGAATTGCAAGGAAATGCAGTAGAGAATCCATGAATGGTAAAGGAATTAGTGTTGCCCAATGTGCAACCAAGAAGTTGAGCCTGTGCAGTTTATTGATATAGCAGATAGTTCATATGACCAAACCAAAGTTGGTGACGTTCTTCCAATTTGTTATCTGGTAAGTCACATGACAAATTGAGGTTTAGATGCTTCTTTATGTATTCCGTTACGTCTTTTTATTATGCTGATAAGCAAACCATGATTGCAGCCAGCATGCTGTAAAAGAAGGATCAACAATTCGGGTATTTGTTAAAGAAATTCAAATATTTGTTCCCACAGTTTCCCTCCTTATTGAACGACATTTTGATTTGATTTTCTAGGAGAAAAGGCTACTGAAAATGGTCCTGCCAGTTGTATGTTTCAAGAACTTGTTGAGTTTGCTATTGGCATGAAATTGTCTGCTGTTGCTCAAGATGAGGAAATTTGTGCATCAGTTCATCATCCATCAAGTGGTAACTTTTTACTTGGAAGTTTCTGGTGTTTTGAATTCTTGTTCTTTATTCTTCATGTTGTTCCACTTCCAACTTACTGTATGAATGCGATTTCGTTGGGAGTTGGCTTACTCTCTGTTATGATGTTCACTGCGTATCTTGGAGGAACTTATTTTCAATTCTTGAGATACTTGGAGTGGGAATTGTCAACTTTTGCCGAATGAGAATTATACATTTTTGGTATTCTGCCCAAGTTTCTGCAGCTACTGATGGTTTATGAAGGCAAATATTTGCAAAACATAGATTATTATTATTTTTGTCATTAATGTTTTTGTAGAATTCTTCTGGTGCTGATAATCTTGCTGGTCCCACGGTTTCATACTATTGCTTCTTGCATGCCCTCTATAATGTACAGATCATTGCCAATTTGACTACCTATTTTTAATGACTGTCTTCTATATTCATCGAAAAAGTGACCATGCATTTGTTGCACTTATCTGGATTTATCTATCTTGTTTCTGGTGCTGTTTTGCTTGTCTATGCCACGGCTGCAACAATGAGGTCATTTCTCTGCAATATTTATCACTACGTGGTTTCACTTGCAGATGCCTTGAATAACCAATTATTTGATAGTTGCTTCTGACGATGTCAGTAGCGTTCCAACACACATCTTTTATCATGTACAAGGTGCAGACAAAGTAGCTTAACAAGATTTACCATTGAATATCTCTAAATATTTATCCGTTATTGAATCTCGTGAGGATATACAAGTTTGCTTGTCATTTGTTGTTATCATCTGGTGTTCTTTTGCTGAAGTAAATTTTTTCCTCAATTGGTCTGGATTTCATGTGAATGTTAAGACATATATTTTCTGTTGGTTCAGGTTACTCGTTCAGTTTGACATGGGTAAACAACTCTGGTGGTGAACCAGAGTTGCTATACCGTCTTCTGTCTCTGGGCACATTCGAAAGAGTAGCACCAGAGTGGATGAAGGACGTTTTGATGTTCAGCACAAGTATGAGCCCTATATTCTTTGAGAGAGTATCTCGCGTTATTAAGCTTAATCATTAACAATGTTATACTCTCTCCCTTTTCTGGCTAACTCATATAAGTTGTTCGTAACTGGCCATATATAGTTTTCGGCCTGTACCCTTTTTAATGGAAGATCCAGGAAAGTTCCCGTCCTTCATCGTCTTAATCAGTAGACCTTGTGTACTCTGTGGCATTGACCACCACCATTACATTTGTGCATTTGTTGTGTTCTTCTGTTTTTACTCATTGATGCTTTTAGATGGTACCAGCATTGTCGGTCACTGTTTTTACTCATCTTAAAAGTAATGTGTTATTGTAAATGTAAAAAATCAATGTAAAACATGTCGGTTGTTTATGTCTTCTTTTCATTTATACTTTTCTTTTGGGTTTTATCTTGTCTTGTTTCTTAAAAAGGAAAGAAGGAGAAGGGAACTGGCAAAGGGAAAAGAAACAGGGGATATTTTTTTTTTTTTTATATTCTCTATTTTTCTCTTTCTTTTAGTCGAGCATTGCTCTTTATTTATTTATTATTATTATTATAAATATTGGCATCCAAGCCTTGAAGGTTTAGATCTGAAAGACACTTTAATTGAACTGCATAAATTCCTAGAAAGAAAGCTGTAAAATGTTTGAAAGCTTGACAAGCGGCGTCGTTTGGCCAGCCTCACTTATTACTCCAAACGGCTTCCTACTGCAAGGTCAAAGGTTTGAGTTGCATGGGAAACGGTTTAATATTACATGCTTAGGTAAGCCGGTAAATATTCTAACCGGATTAATCGAAAATTGTTTGAAAGGTTTACTCCATTATATAATATAAGTTGTTTAAGATATGTGGTGAAAACTAATAAATAAAACATAAGGAACTTTATTAGTTAAAATATGAATATTACTCTCTTAAATATGATTAGTAGTATACATAAGTCATATTTAAGAGAGTAAAATTGATATTTTAACTAAAAACGTATTTTACTTTATTGCTTTATTAATTTTTGCTAAATGTCTTAAACGACTTATATTATATAATGTGGTAACAGTAGTAGTATATTCCTTCCTCTTAAAAAAATAGTAATAATATACAACTTCATTAGCTTTTTTCTTTTTGAAGATAGCAAATAGCATTAATGAAAATCTGGGAAATTGGAGGTGCTGGTATAGCCCTTTTAACAAAAGAAAAGAAAAATGAGACTCGAAGGAATAAGTAGATAGGGCTGGTCTTTGAGCGATTCTCTTAATACAAGGATTAACGAACATTATAGGGTTTTAGCAAAACATTTGACAAATGCAACACGAAAACAAAACAGTGCGCTGTACAATGTAATTCCGCAATTAGATAACGTTTAGAAAGGACCACACTGTATACAAAGGTTAGTGGCTAATTCCGCTGTTCTAATAATGCTCCCTTTCTTTGACAAATGAAAGAGAACATTAATAAAAATGTGAAATAAGGCTATAGATTCTTTAAATTAAATTTTTAAATATAAAATGGGAAAAAAAAAGGAATGGGACATGCCTTGGGTTTGGGTATCCAAAACTCATAAATCCAATAGTCAAATTCAATAGGTAATTAGGACCCTCTATATTTGTCCAATAAGTGCATAAGATTATATACCTAATAGTCTAATCTATTGATTGCTAAAGGTTAATGAAACCTTAACCAAATAGAGGATAAACAGGTTGCTTGTCTGGATAAAATAATCCCCAATTTTGCTCCACACCATCAGGTTTGAGATTCTCATTAAACAAAGCAAATATAAACCCTTCAATATAAGCCCCAGGCCTCTTTGGAGTCCCAACATTTTGCAAAATAAATTGAATAAAGTTGTTGTTATATGAGCAAGCAAGTTCTGGAGTCGTAAAGTTTCCATTTCCGGCATTAGGCCAACCACTCTCCGACACTGCCACTCCTACTTCCGGAAACCCAGCTTTCTCCATCGCCCAATAAAACGCATCTATCATGGCACTAAGCAGGTTGTAGTAACCTAAGTTTTCATCACGCACCACGGGCTCAGTCGCCGTGAAAAATGCATAATCCAACCCTACATTCACTGGGTCTGCTGCATAAGTGAAGTAAGGATATGCATTAACCATAAGAACAGGTGCACCTTGCCCATCAAGAACCTTCAGAATATCCACCATAGGACCTATGGCGTCGGAAGTAAATTCAGTCGCTGAAGGCGGAAAAGAGTTCTGCAGAGCTACTAATGCAACTACTGTTGTCACTCTTATACCTTGCAAATGGTCACATCCAAAAATAGTCAGTCAAATTTTGCATTGCTAAATTATGATACTGAGAAAAATGATTTTTTTTTTATTATGTATGTGAAAATTAGCACATGGGCGGGTCTCTATATCCTCTCAAAAATCAATTGACAAAGAGAGGTGTTATGTTGTGAGACTTCATATCTCAACACTCTCCCTCACATCGAGGTCGGAGTCAATTTAAGTCTCGCCGCCCTTCTTGGGTCGAACGGTGACCATTAGAGCCCACTTGGGACATTATGAGCTCATCATCCCGCCTAAGGGCCTCCATATCCTCTCAAAAGCAATTAGCAAGGAGAGGTGTTAACCCATGAGCTTATATGTTATTTAAATCTCCCTTAGGCACTCAATGTGAGACTTCATATTTCAACAAAGTATGTATAGCGTTTTTTCCCCTCTCTTATATGAAGTAAAATTTAAAAGACAGCGACGGTCTACAAAAACCATTGCAAAATACTTGAGTACTTGCAATGATTTTATAAGGATACCGCAAAAAATTTATGATGATTCTGCATTGGCTGTCACAAAAAATTCAAGTTTTCGCGATGGCCCCTACAACGAACCGTCAGAACAGTCAACATAGACAGCTTAATATATATACCTTGCAAATTGTGAGATGCGAAAACAGTGAGTAAATTTCGCATGGCTGGCGCGACAAAGCTTGCGTAGACACCTGGTACGACTTCATTACCAACAGTGACAAATGTGAAAGTGACATCATTAACGTAGGGTTCCATGTACCTCGCAAACCATGATTCGGCTGCTTCTTGTCCGGACGCTAGGGTTTGTATATCCGCATTTAAGACACCGACTGTTACCTCAATATTACTTCCCTTTAGTGCATAAAAAACAGCGGGACTCGGTTCGAAAATTCTCATTTTTCCAATGCCATATTTCTTATAAAGATCAACTACATCGGCCGGAAAAGGAAGATTATCTCCTAGGAATCCATAATTAACGCCTATGTCCACCGCCGCCACGGTTGTTGATGTTGTGATCATTAGGGCAAAAACTAGAGAAATCCATGTTGATGACGTCATACTTAACTTGTTTGCCAATAAAGCTGAAAAATAAATTAAGGCAAAAAAAAAAAAACAAAAGCCATAGAAATGAATTACGTATAATTGAAAGAAAGAAAAAAAAAATGTAACTTGGAGAAATTATGATGATAAAAGAAATTATCCCTTGTGAAGGTCAATTTGAGATTAGCATATGCTTGAGAGAAATGGATTAATTAGATTGTGATGATTATTTCTCATGAAAAATTGTTCCTAAAATTAAATATCACATTTCTTGAATAATAAAAAAATAAACATAAAAAATAAAATCAAAATTTTCACCTAAAGAAAATGCCAGGGAAATGCCTCAAAATTTTCAACCTGGTCTTTAACTATTGATCTGCAGCGTTTTGTTCTGCCCCTCTGCTGAAATGAAAGACAATATTTGAAGAATTAAATATATGTTTCTGACCTAATATATTGATGGAAAATTCTGATATGAATCATGTTCAAATAGCCCCTTGTGGTCCACAATTAGGTATATCAATAAAGAATTGTTTCTCTCTTCATTCTGTAGTGATGTGGTCATTTCTGAATTATAAGGTTTAATGAACCTAGTAAATGTTAGAACTACCCTATATATCTATATATGGTTAGAATTATTACGTGTGCTTAAAATATATTCTTAAATCCTCTGTATATTTGATTGTGATTCTATTAAGAGTCCATTTAACTAATTGATTGTAATTTTCTTATCAGTATATATACCATCTCCTATATTATTTATTACCATTGTACTTGTATAAAAAAATTACATTAATTAACACGCAAAAAAGCCGTATGTCCCAAACTGTTGTCTCGCAACTGCTCAAAATTCGCCACGTAAATATTTTCTCTGATTCTACTTCATTAACTAGCAGACATATGAAAATATACCATTTCATGCAAACGTGAAAGTATAAAAAAATTAACTAACCAGATAACGGCCAAACAATCACCAATATTGTCCAAGTAACTTGCCTTGGATATATTATACCACATTTATTCCATTGTATAAATTGTTTAGGATATATCGCAAAAATTAAGGAAGAAGATATCAAAATATATTTTTTAATCAAAATATCAATATTACTATCTTAAATATAACTTCTATATCACTAATTATATTTAAGAGAGTAATATCGATATTTTAATTAAAAATATTTTATTTTTTACTTTGTTAATTTTCGCTACATATAATTTAGATTATGGAATTGAGGTAGTACCACGTTGATCAAGAAAACATATCCATCTTAATTACTTGTGCCGGAAGAAATTGCAAATTCGTATTAGAACAAGAAACTCCATTAATATAACTCTGATTTGCAAGAATACATAGAATGAGTGGTAATAAATTATTTTAACTGATTAAATTATATCTTTACCATTATTATAGAGTATTTCAAACCTGAATTTTTCTATTTAAAACTAGAGTACGTAGTTGGCCTTTCCGATGGCTGATTTCGGCAATGATATTTGATTGTTAACTTCCAATAATAACAATTTTTTTTTTATTTACCTCACAAGAGGAGGAGCCCATATACTGCTCCATGAAGGGAATAGTAGAAGCCCCGCTAACGGGTGCCCCATGAGGGGAGTAGTAGAAACCCGGCTAGCGGGTGCCCCATTAAGGGGAGTAGAAAAATTCAAGAATAGGAAATTAAATAATTCCCTTTGTGAGAGTTGAGTATCGAACCCACAACCTTTTGATTGTGGCCAGGCTATCTCCCCACTGGGTTATGAATCTTGTGATTCCAATAATAACAAATTACATAGCCAATGAGGCAATATTGAGTTAGTAGTTACTATTGATGCCCTAAATTTTTCCCGGTCCGTTTTTTAAATCTTCATATTTTTTATAACAGATAGATTCCTTCTTGACTGTTCCCACAATTTTTTTGTATTTTTTTTCAAAAAAGATAGTTTAATTTAATTATGTTTCTCTTTCATTTAAAATACTCATATATTCTCGTAAAAACCATATATTTAAGTATGTTTCGAATATTATCATCAACTTTAATAGTTTACAATTCATTTATTTTAAGTTAATAATTTTATATTTCTAACTAATACTATCCTAATTAATAGATCATTTCGAAGATTTTCTATTATTATTAAACCAGCATATCAAAAAAGGAAAAGGAAAAATAATTAAAAATAATTTTCATCAATTGATGATACCCAAAAAAGTTTAACTAAATTTAGCCATCTAATTATAAAATAAGCATATAAATAAAAGTAATATTCTAATTAATTAGTGATTTACAAACAAAATTGAATTAAATTTAGGCATCTAATTTAAAAGATGATTTAACAAAAAAAAGCACATAGATAAATTCCGGTAGATAATAGTATTTTTATAATTACTAATGATTTCCAATAAGAAATGAACTAGTTCGGCATCTAATAATAGATGATAAACGATAAAGTAAAGATATCTATTAACAATTTTCTAATTAATACCTCAACTTGTAGATAGACGGCAAGAAAACGTATCTGCGGTTTAAATTTGAGTCATCGTCAAGTGGGACACTTGTTATTTTAGTGAGTAGATTATTTTTTTTGGCTCACGCTTAGTGTAAGATTCTGAATATCTTAAATACGTGAATGATATTATTACAGATGAAAGGGTGTGATTTAATTATCAACATATAAATTTATTTTATACCAATAATGTTATTATACGTAGAACAATATCTTTGGCCAATGTGCTCGAGAGTCGTACTAGACTCATTGATGTTCTTGAGTTACTTTCGGTGCATAAAGAATTATAATACATGTGGTTGTTATTAATTTTACTTTCAATTCTTCTGGCTTCCCTTAAGTAAATGTTCAGAGTTCGAGGTCAATTATTCGTGTATCAGAAAAGAAAGGAAAGACTATAATAAATTGTAATATTATATTAAAAAGATAGAGAGAAGAAAAACGAAATCAACAATGAAAATCTAATTATCATAAATAGATCATTCTCTATTATTAATTAAAGTATAAAATACTAAAACAGATCTACCATTTTTGTAGCAATGTCCAACCCTGTTTTTTACCCCTTCTTTTGTAGACTTGAAAACCATCCTCTTTGATTTGCCAAGTGCATTTGTTGCGATTAAATATACTTTTGCCACAGTAAAGTTTAGCAAATTTCCATGTATACACGTCAAATATGGTATCTTTCTGGTCCGCCCAAAAGTGACAAAAAAATAGTGTACTACCTATTATATTAACGCTAAAATCCCAATGAAATTCTTCTCCTGAATTCAGGATACGTATTCCAAGATCGTTGTCTTTAGATTGACAATGAACAGTGAGAGGAGTACTCGAATTAGGAAGCGTATTCTGAATTTTAACACGATATTCCTGAGCGTTTATTTGTAAGGCTTGAAAAAGATAAAAAGAAAAAATTAACAAGATGAAGAATTTGTTGATTTGAATACTTCTCATCTTGCCTTTATTTATTTTTCCCTTGGAGTAGCAAGATGCAAAAGAGTTGAGGTATATATAAAAGAATATTGAGCAGTGAACACAATAATTTCATATCAAAAGAAAGTAAAAGGAAAGGAAAGGAAAGATATTGGAAAACAATATATTCTCAATATTATTCTGTAAATATATCCTAGAATTTCTAGCATCTCTCTTGTAAATATATCTCGGACGTTGCTTCCAATTTGTTGTTAGTTGCCTTAGTGTAATTAGGTAATAAGGACTATGTTATTAGGTTAGGACTTAAGTAGGATTTTTCTAACGTGTGTTTCATAGAAATACACCTTAATTTAGATAATATAAATTATATATAATAACAATTGTAAACCCCTTCTTTTCAAAAAAAAATAAAAAATTGTAAACTCCAATTCCATATATAAGATAATAATAAAAAATGTTTGACTACTATATAAGAATGTGGCTAAGTACCTATGGTGAGATATTCATTTTGACATAGTAAGTTCGGTTACTAAATAGGTGATCGTGATTGTTGTCTGACCATGCATGTGTCGCTTCCGGATCTACTAGCACGGGACGTGACGAGTGAAAATAGTCTGTATCCGTGTATATTTCCATTCATGTGCCAAACTACTCACAATTCACCACGTGAACATTTCTTTTAAATATATATACATGATAAATTGTAAATTGTTAGGCAAAAGAATATGAATATACACACGGGTACAAACAATTATTTGTTAGACGTGACAAGTGAAAATCGTCTGTACCCGTGTATATTTCCATTCATGTGGTAAACTACTCACAATTCACCATGTGGACATTTCTTTAATTACATATACACATGATAAATTGTAAATTATTAGGCAAAAAAATATAAAATATAAAATATACGAGTACAAATAATTATTTTTTGGACGTGACAACTATATATAGTTAGTTTCTGCTTCGTGCCCATCACAAAATGCAACACCTTCCACGACGGAACTAAATGTGCGACCGAAAAACCTCATTGACACATTTGACCAATTAAATGCAAAGACAAAAAAGTCAACTTGCTTAATACCATTACCAGAAATATAAAAAGTTTGATTCGGCCAACTTTGTTGAGATAGCCCCTACCAGAAAATGATCCGTCGTCTAGTCCTTTAAATACATTTGGAAAAAAAAAAGGAAAAAAAATGTCAATATGATATTCAGATAAACCTTGAATTTTCTAGTACATCTTACAATTTATTATTTAATATACAAATTAAATTATCACATATATAAACAAATATAACTAGTGTAACCCATATTTTTTTGTTGTCCATCGATATCAAGATGTGAAGCAATTTTATTAATATTACTAGACAATGACAAATAGTTGTCTATTCTCATTCCTATTATCAAATACTGACCATTCACCACGTATATATAGAATTAGATAATATAATAAAAGATATGTTAGCAACTTGTAATGAGTTTTATTGATATTGGTATAGTCGCCCTTCTCAGACCTCTGCAGTAATTCAGATTAGTCAAGTTTATCGAGTTTGGACACTATATGGTCAAAACCAAAAAAAACTTGTAATGAGTTGACTTTTTCTTTTTCTTTTTTGCACGTAAAGGGTTTTATGTTGCTTGAATTAGTAGGGATTGCCCCTTTTTATAAATACTAGTAGACTATAAGAACTCTTTAAATTCCATTTCAAGAAAGGTCATAGATTAAAAAAAAAGATGTCTAAAATTATTCACAAAATAGAAGAAGTTCTCCATATAAGCCACCATGGAAAAGAAGGTCATGATCAAAAGCATAGTGAAAATGCGGTTAAGGATGGCCACGGCGGTGAGCAAAAGGAAAGCCTGGTAGGGAAGATCATGAACAAGATCCACGAACATCATCCGAAGAAGAAGAAGAAAAAAAGAGAGAAGAAAGTCATAGTTTACGAGCATGGCGTGGAGGAGCACCGTGGCGAAGAGGAAAAGGAAGAGGAAGAGGAAGAGGAAGGTGAAAGTGAGAGCGAGAGCGAGTGCGAGTGCGAGTGCGAGTGCGAGGAGGAAAGTTG
>JAOWBF010000015.1:3739104-3750169 GCA_028566175.1 Vinca major
TAAAAAATGGGGCCTTTCGTGTGAAC
This sequence comes from Vinca major, assembly GCA_028566175.1. NCBI lineage: Eukaryota > Viridiplantae > Streptophyta > Magnoliopsida > Gentianales > Apocynaceae > Vinca > Vinca major. Next base: position 3,739,131 of record JAOWBF010000015.1, read on the forward strand.
ATTAACATTTTCAATTTGTTACAATTTTTAAAATAAACGAAATATGACATTATAAAACTACAAAAAATGCTTTCTTCGAGTATTGATTGAGGTAAAATCGCCAATAATAGTTGGAGTATTAGAGTAATGGACATAGATGGCTACATGGTAGCTTGGATATTTGGGATGAGCTTAACATATAAATATGTTATACATAAAAAGTTTGGGGCTTGGGCCGGCCCTGCATATTTGCAGGGACGAAGACAGAGGGGCAGGAGAGGCAGTCGCTCTCAACATTTCAAAAAATATTACTATATATAGTAAATTTTATATGTAGTTCAGAATATTTTATTAAATTCGTCCCCCAACATTTTTTTTGCAGTTTTTATATATAGTTCAGTATACTGTTGCAGTTTTATCCCATCAATTTCAATTTTTTGGCTTCGTCTCTGCATATTTGATGTTTAAATGTTTTTTTGCTCATCTTTCGTTCACGCCAAGAGAGTAGTTTAGTTTGAAAAATATTCGTTATAATGGTCAGAATACTTTAAGATGTTTTTCTCCTAAAATTAAGATTGGATAATGGTAGTTGATTTTTAATAATTTTATATTGTGTTGTACAAAAATTAAATATTTTATAAGAATACATGCGAGTACCTAATTTAAGATTTTCATTCTAAGAAATGAGACGCGTTCAAATACATGTGATGTGAGTACGTAGTTTTATATTTCTTTCCATTGGTTTTTTTTGTTTTAAATTGCGTTATTTCTTATATTATCTCTACACGACAATAGTTTGTGATATTGACCACCTCACAACCATTTCCTGTAAAGTAGGCTTCGCCCCAACCTATTTGAGGGAACTGTGGGGTCAATTCCACAATGGCGACTCAACCATTGGAAGGGAATTTTCCCAATAGTTTAGTTGGAAAACACTTGTTAAATACTCTCATAGAGTATTGTTAGTTTTATGCGAAGATTCAAGAATTTTAATTAATTTGTGATTGAATTCATGCAAGATTGTTGGCCAACACAACCAAAAAGTTGCATTGGCACCCAAAGCAAGCTATGAACTAAGAGGTAATATAACCATTGGAGAAGCTCTTGAAGCCACAGTTCTCACAGCAGGAAACCGACCAGTGGACTATAGTGATGCCGCCGCCATACAAGCGGCGGAGGTCAGAGCAACCGGTCGGACCAACATAGTCCCAGGCGGTGTTGCTGCGGCAGCACAGTCGGCTGCAACTCGTAACGCTCGTGCTACACGGGACGAGGACAAAACCAAGTTGGGAGAAATCCTAGCGGTACCATTTTTATCTCTTCAATCTTCTTGTTCACACATTTCAACCACTTTTTGTGTTTCATTTTCACTATTGATACCACCCTTTCACAATATAAATCATTTAAAATATGTAGCGAAAATTAAGAAAGTAAAAAATAAGGTATTTTGTTAGTCAAAATATCAATATTACTCTCTCAAATGCTCACTCCGTCTCAAAATAATGTTAACATTTAGACTTTTCACCCAAATTAATTTTTTTTAAGAACAATAAGAGTTAAAGTTAAAAGACTAATATACCCTCATTAATTACTTCTTTAAAATTAGAAGAGTAGTTAGAAGAATAGTAAGAAGAGGGGTAAAAATGGTAAAAGATCATTCAATGTTCATTGATATTGGAAATGTTAACATTGTTTTTGGGGAAAAATTCAAGTCCAAATGTTAACATTATTTTGGGATGGAAGGGGTATGATTTATATACCACTAATTCTATTTAAGAGAATAATTTTGATATTTTGATTAAAATATTTTTATTTTTTACTTACTTAATTTTCGTGAACATATTACTAAACGATTTATATTAAGAAATTGAGGGAGTACTATATTTTTCAAATTTACTCTCATGAACGGCTTGTAAATGTGAGAACTATAGAAGGGGCGTTAGATTAGCTCAATGCAGGGAAGAAGTTAGGATATTGGTGTTGGGGGCGAAACTGCAACAGTATGTAGAACTACAGAGTCCAAGTGATAAAAACGGCAAAAAAAAAAAATCTTGGAAGCGAAACTGATAAAAAATTTCAAAATGCATATAAAATTTCGATAAATAGTAATATTTTTAAAAATCTCGGGGGCGCCAGCCCTCCCTGTCTTCGTCTATGGCTCAATGAACTTTGTTTTTTTGGGGCCAGGATGCAAGTTCAAAACTACCTGCAGATAAGCCGGTGACACGCCGAGATGCAGAGGGGGTGATCGGAGCAGAGCTGAGGAATGATCCGAACCTCTGTACTCGTCCAGGCGGGGTTGCAGCTTCTGTTGCTGCAGCTGCAAGGCTGAACCAGAGTTGCCAGATCCACTCTCCTCCCACCACCACCACTAAACAAACCGATCAGCAAAGTTAAATGCTCCTCTGCAAATTTCTGTAAATGTAATGCATCCGTATTTACAAAGACACGAGATGATAACGACAATGAACTTTTATGTGCATTTGATTTTAGTATTTCTTTTGGTACTATGTATTTTATTATATAATGTTGTAAGAAGTATGTAAAAATGAGCTATGAAGCTTTGAACATATGGGTTATGAAAATTCTCTTTTTTTTACTATGATTTTGGTCATCATGGTTATTTGAACTTACTGAAGTGATTCAAATTTTGGACAATTCTCATGGTCTTTGTGCTACAATTTTCCGAGTTGCGAAACACATAGCGAGAAAAAAAAATCACAATATAAGTAAATTCCGCAAACTCATCCTATGTAGACAATTGCTATTATTGATTAGTCATTACGAATTGGAACTAAGTTCTCGTGTTTTTTCAAGGGGAAGTTCCTCACTCAACATAATAAATAATACAGATATAGACCAAAAATTACTTTAATATTCATCTATAGCGGAATTTAATAAAAGTCATGTTGTATTTAACCTTCCACAAATAAATCAATCAATAGGAACTTTCAAGCATCACTATATTGTAATTAATACACATGAAGTGATAGTATAATAATTAAATTCTGTTCGGAAAAGAAAAGAAAAAAAAGAACAGGTGTAAATGAGGATCTACAAGAGTATAATCATCACCAAAAAAGAGATTCCTAAGAATGATTTCCCCTCATAAATAAGAATACAATCATGCAATATCTCATTCGACGCCTTTTTTCTAATATATAGAGAAATATACACATCTATATGATACAACATTAAACATTGAGGAAAGAAATAACAAAAAAATTCCTCAAATGTACAAACAGAGAGAATGTGACTCAACTGTGCATCAAGATGCCGATTCTGTATTATCAACTGACTAGACTAAGCTTTTGTAGTCCCAGATCTGTAGCAATGAGTCTGAGTAGTACTTGCACCAATTCCCTAACTCGCGCTTCCCTGCATAAAATATTGGTATGAGAGGATCCAGATATATCGTATCTACCAACATGAAATCAAAATGGTTCAGAATGCATAGAGGTTTAGAAAATTTGCAGAGAACTCCAAATGGAAAGAGGAGAGGCTGACAATAGATTCAAGTGTTTAGAAACCACTTCAAGGCAAAAAGAAATAATTGCCAGTAAGTTAGAGAACTTATTAGTGATCTAGGGTAAATGTTACTTGGGATTTGGATTTTACAGCTAATATATTATAAGTCGAAACGGTGCTATTTACAGTATAAATTGTAGACTGTCTCAAAGATTCTATATTTAGCATTTTAATCCACCACCAAAAAAACACACACAAAAAAAAAAGGAAAAAGGAAAATATGAAACATAGATGGTCACTGACAATAATGCAATTCAAATTTTACGATTGCCGCAGTTGTTACCGCCCATTACAAAACTCTAAAATTAACCCTTTCTGCAATTATGCCTCTCCATTTGCATAATATCAATTTACCTTTCGAACCATCATAATAACCATAGTATTCCCTTTAGATGTGAAATATATGATCAATGTTATCCTCCCATTACTAACAATCAACTTCAGATAAGGGTGATATCACCTCTATGTGTGTGGTCTGTAAAAGCCCGTGTTACTGAATACAACCTAATAACACAATGTTCCAGGATTATTTTGTGAGACTTCTTTTGTACTAGGTAGACCATCAACAACAAAAGCACCGGGTTGTACATTAAGGCTGTGATCATATTTGCTTGTCTATTATTGTCCCACCAAGCCCAAGCATGGTAAGTACTCCCCTCCTTCCCAAATTGGTCGTCTCAAAACCAACCTTTTCTTTTCCCAAATTAGTTTGTCATCTTATCATTTCAAGACGTCATTTATTCTTTTTCCACCATTACCCATACATTTATTAATTCAACACACACAACATTCCTTATATTCAAAGATGGTTTTCAGTTATTTTACTCAAAAAACTAACAAAAGTAATACTTTTCTTAAATCCGTGTGAAATTTGATTTGGGACAACTAATATAAGACGGAGGGAATATTACATACCAGAAAAGAGATTCCTATACGCAGAAATTGCAAATTTTCAATCAAACACTCCGTCTAGTCCTTTAACCATCATCATTGGCTTAAGAAGGCAAACTCAATCTTTTGTTCGAACATAAAGAAATGAAGGCAAAGAGAAAAAACGAAAGGAAAAGAACAAAGGAGGTTGCATACCTTGATGCAACAAGCTCACAAAAGGATGGGAAAAGAACAAGCAAATGCAAACGTCTTCCACGATTTTCGTCTGACAGGCCTGCCTTTAGAGAATGATGTAAAGGAAGAACAGATACAGTATCTGAATGAATAACTAAACGTGCTAGCTCTTGGAGAACAAAAATGATTTCTTCAAGCCTTGGAGGTGGCAGTGGTCTCTCGCCTGAAGGATGAGTTCACCAGTCAAGATGACAATTTACCAAAGGCAAAAAGGAAATAACAATTAAAGAAAACAAAATGTTTTTTGTGTGAAAAGCACGAACATAAGATGATGACCTACGCACCCAAATCATTTTCATCCTCCAGAAACTTCTTCAATATGAACTCACATCTTGGCATTAGTACCATTACTGAAACCTTGCTTACTTCAGATCTTGATAAATTCCAATCTGTGCTTTCACAGCTGTAAATGTGAAGATATCCAGAAGTCAACAAAACGGAATACGTATAGATGGGAATGAACTTGCTGTTTCATGTTAGTTCAGGAGTACCTGCTTAAAGAAAACAACTTCTGCAAACAAGTCAAGGAGAAACGGCTGCAATATGAAGGCATAAGCTCCACAGTTTCAATGGGCAAAGAACATGTCCGTGATGCACATCGATCCAGGGTAGTAACTAACCGTTGCAAAATCTGCAAAAATATCACAAACATGAACATGGCTAGATAATCCTGTTTAAACTTAGAAATCTTAAATTTCAGTTGCAAAACTGCTACTGGTTATTGATTTAATCCAAGACAGCATAAATAGAACAGTTTAAAAGCCACAATTTTGGTATGAAAAATTTCCAAGATATTACAGCAAAATCTCTACCTTCCAAGACTATGCAAACAAACTCCTTAACCTAAATGAGAGAGCCAAAAAGTCTACCACTTTTTTATTAAGTCATGAAAATGACACATTAAAGTAAACATGTACTAATTGGTGAAAAACTTGGATTAAATTTTCATTCAGATTCCAGGTCAGCTTATACCAAGAAATACTTGTTTTTTTTCTCTTTTCACAAAAACAAATGTAAATTTTTTTGTCAAAACTAATTTTTCCGAAACAACAATTTATTTGACTAAGCAAATTATGTACACATATACAATTAGAACCTAACCTAGATACATCGTCATTGTAAAGAACTTTTTCGCATAAACATGTAGCTTCATGCCTGTATATGAAAGTGCATTTTTAAAAACCCACAATATCGCAGTCAAAATCTAGAGATACTATGTAAAGGTATTTCTTCGAGATAAAGTATGTAAGACATCATAGAAGTTATTACTCCAGTTGCAGGGAAATTACATCAAGAGGAGCATCTATCTGTGATTTAAGAATCCTGTCTCCTAGAATGTCTAGGATATTCATCTCAAGCAACTCATCAGCCTTAAGTACTGTCGTAGAGAGTGCACTGTAAGAGAGGGCACGGCCACAGTGGCCTGCTAGAAAGGACTCGTAAACATCAGCAACTTCTTTCCAGACACGTATTCTAGCTGGATGACGGATTGTTAGATCTGCCTGAGAGTCAACATTTACTTTGTTCACATTGTCAAGAACAACTCGGTTCAATCCTTCAACAGCCAATCTCCAAAGCGGGCCACCAGGATTATCTCTTCTTGTCGTCATACACCTAGAGATGTATGTAAAGGAGAGAAGAAAGTTACACCTGTCCTAGTAAGAACATAACAAAAAGTGGATAACTCTTAAAGAAAGGAATCAAGTAACAATGTTTCTTTTTCTTTTTCTCTCTTTTCCCAAGTAGATATTTATATAGTTGTCTTTATATCCCCAACAAGAAATTCGTCACGAATGGAATCCAAATTTCCATATCCCGATGATTCATTTTTTGGCAATGCGCATATCATTCTGAACCAGGTATACAGTAAGTCAATCTACATAGTTATTTCCCAATAAGATATCACGTACGATACTTCTCTGAAGAGTAATCTGAACATAAACAGTTAATATTGAACATACGAAAGGAGAGACGGGAAGAGTACTAGAAGGCTAGGACTTGAAACTCCATGAACTATTATGCAGTGAGAACGGGAATTTATATGAGTTGTATTACTTACAGCAACAACAACAAACAAGCCTAAGCCCCAAGTAATTGTAACATTTACTTTACAAACTAAATTATGTAGGGTCATTGACAAATCATATGTTAACTAAGGGCAAGATACCATAAGGAAAATATGACGTCCATTGTACTCGAGCAACAGGCACATCATACTTGACCGAATATGAACTAGAATTTCTAAAGAATTATCTTCCTTTAAGAGGAAACCATGTCAGAAACTGACGTTTGAAATACAATCAAGGCCCACAGTGAGATGCACAGAGTGCAAAACTCTACAGCGATGTTTCTCACTTATACATTGAGGGGGGCTCACCTTCCCAAGCCTTGAATAATTTCTGGAAAAATCTTATACTTCTCAGAAGCAGGAGCCTGCAGAAAAAGATCTACCAGAACAGGGACAATTTTCTCTGCTAACAAATAATTGGTGCCGGTCATGGATTCAAGGCTCATGGGTGAAGCTTCCCCTGTCTTTTGCAATTTCATACCAATCACATTGAGGACCTCATTTGTGCTAATGGTGTCTACAAAAACAATATTCACATGTTCCATAAATCAAAATAATAATAATAATCATGAGCTCAAATAGTATCATTTGGCTACCATTCACATACCAGATACATGGCTCTTGCTCTTAGTTAACTCTGAATCATGTTCATTATTTTGCAAGGAAGAATTAGGCACTGGAAGATACTGCAATAGATCTCCGAGAAGGAGAGACCACATTGAAGAGAGCTGTGGTGCTGGGCATAACCGAGATAAGACCTCCAGCGCAGTACGTTGAACTGGTGGAAGATTGCCCTGAAAGAAGGAAATTATGTATCACACAAATTTGTCGCCTTCTCTTAGCACTTGTACTTGATTACTATCCCATGTAAATTGTTTCAAACTCCAAAGCAAAATCTATAGCGATAATCTTTACCAAAAGAATAAATTTGTTAAAACTTATTACGAGTGATGAACCAAAAACAAAAAACTTATTTCGACAAAGAGACTAGGAACTATCCAAATAATCTTCCCTTCATCGATAGCTTCTCTTATGAATGTAATGTACTTAAACTGGGAAGAATAAGCAGCAGTCATATGCCAGTTATTATCATGCATGAAAATAAATGACCCACATATTCAGCTTCAAAGTTACTATTTGTCATCTTCACTTCTTTGAGTGCAGCTTCAATGACAGAGAACAACTTCTTAAACATGTCGTCGTCAAACATCCCTTGTGCATGCACATATATTTCTCCTGTCAGAAGTCCAGAGAAGAAACACATTAAGGATACATCCACCAAATCTAAGTGGGACATACAAGATACACCTCATACGCATCTATTGGCATCCAATGCAAGTTCAGGAGTATAAATAAACGAGAATCCAAAGGGAAAAAAAGTCTTATCGTTAATGAATATACAAAAATACCATTGTTGAAATCAATACATCCATAAAGACATGAATCAAGATGGACATGAGGAATATGTTCAGTTATATCTTATACGTGCATGCATATGACTCGGGTGAAGAATGCTCTGCATGAGTACCTAAAAATGACTAACTGCAATCAATAAGAGCAAAAGGCTTTCTTCATTATTACCTAAACCATATAAAATATCTTGTTTCACCTTGCCTGCTACACCATCATTGCAGTTTGGTGTTTTTTGTAGAACAAGTTCATAGATATCCAGCACCGATATAAGATATGATGTTGGCAAATTTCCCTAGTATACAGGAGGTTATGGATGGAAATAAAAGTCAGATGAAAGTACATAACCAGAAATCAGATTTTAAATATGTGGCAGTACAGTTATCTTAGTAGTTCAAGAAACAGTATGGCCACCAAAGAATCACATGTTTACCTTTGGAGAATGAGAAAGTACAGTTGATTGCATGCAATTTATTGCTGCAAGAGCGACCTCTTTGCTGCCCTTCAGAATGCTATTCTTAACTAGGACAAGCAACGAATCCCATCCTACAACCATTAGGCCATAGTTATATATCTCCCAGAGGTATAAAAACCTAAATGTTCAATCAAAAGAATTAGGCTATAAAAGTTACCAGACTGGAAATTCTTCAAATTTCTTAGAAAATGGAAAAAGGTACGTAGAATACGGGATATTCCACCTAGCACCAGGACAAGGGTCTCATCCCATTGTTTCTGAGCTGTATTCCGACTGCAAACCGATTTAAGACGTGACAAAGGTATAATCAGTTGTAAAATATATTAAAAGGTCAAGTTGAAAATAGAATAAGTGTGGCTTGGTAAAAGCAAGAAAAGGATATGTACCTATGATGTATGAGCATATGAACAGCTTTTCCACCTCGCGTTCCAAGCTCTTTCCCTTGCCATTCATCTCTAGACGATGTTGCAGCCTTGAAACAGAAGTTTTAAATTAACCAAAGAAAGGGAAAACTCAAACTCCATATCTCAGTCATCTCAACTTACCATGTGGGAAGCACGATCTAATGTGGGGAAAACATAATTCTGGAGGCAGTCCTCCCACATTGTCTTTGAAAGCTTCTGCCCATGGCTTCCAAGAATTTGGAAAAGTGACCTTACTGCAGAATTTCTAACCTAAACATAGAATTGCTTCATGGTAAGAGAACAACTTACAGTTAATAGTCACTAGTAGCATAAGGATGATCTAATATGGGATAGAAAATTTAACTTTACTGCTGGTGAAAATAGCAGAGCAACATAGATGACTGCATGATCAGATAAAGAAAATGAAAATTGAGAGAAGGTCTTATCCCACCAAAAGAATGGCTTGGTTTCAACTTTGGCAGAATTTGAACATGACAAAGGTCAGAAATTTTGGGGAAATACTGAAAGTAAGAAAGACAAGCTCTAAATTTAGATAGCCAAAACTACAATTGCAAGAATTTTAGCATCTACTGTTTCCAAACTTCATCAGTACGTTATTCCACATGAATAAGACATTATGTTTGAAAAATATACATTCGTAATAGTGTAATTAACAGAATCACTTTTAACATTGGTTTGTGATACTGTCCCTAAACAATCATAAGAGCAGGCACTGATACAGTGCCATAAGTACAGTTAAAGAGATGCATAGGTTCAAAAGAATGATTGAGAAAACTGTGACGCTAACTCCACTTTGATCTCATGGTAAAATATAGTCCTTAATTGACTTTTGCTCGTGCTCCAGAACTTAAGCAAAGTGATAGGGGAAGTATTTTAAGGGTTCAGATGCTGATTGATACTCAGATAAGTCATAAAGGGGTGAGCAGCATAATTCTTTTTCTTCATAAGTTTATAAAAGTTTACTCTTGAATACCTTGTTCACAGAAATTTCTCCAGTCTATTCTCTCTAATTGCCAGTTATTAGATGCAACTGTGCAATTTCACAAAATAAATTGCAGCAATGCTAGAATGTGGAAATTCATTGTGCTTAGGGCTGCTCCACATATGGGATGGGGATGGATCCCTATAAGTTCGATTCTCTGCAGAATTTACTTCTCAAAGAAAAAAGAAAAAGGTGCCCCCTCGAGGATTCGGAACTCATGAATAGCAAATTTCTGATAAAAAGGAAAAGTGTGCAGAAATAGTCATCCACAAGAATGGATACAATACCTCTGGCCTCTCATCAGCTCCCAGATTTTGGAGTAAAGAGAAAACAGAAAAGAGCAATTTGTCACGGTCAACAATATTCACCAAGACTTGATCAACAACAGCGTCAGAGGAAGTGATAGTATTTTCTTCACTGCTATCTCCATTTCTTCCATCTGCATAATCGACACATCTACAAATAAAAAACATAGAAACGGAAAATTCTTCTGGAGCTAAAGCACTTGATAACTTAAAGACCTGTTTCATTGTCTGCTTCGTTTGCATATGTCACCCCCTTCACTATAAAATCAGTAGATGTCCATAGAAGGCCTATGGCTGTCAAACTTATATTCAACTCTGTCTGCTGAGCACTGTAGGCACCAGTCACATCAATGCACCTGCAAAATCAAATTGGAGTTCGTGTTAGGAAATTAATCCTCTCCAATTCTAGCCGGCAAGCAAATATCAAATGCGAAAGCGATAAAAGGCTACAATGATATACATGGTTCGGTCAATCTGACCTACATCAGTGGGTAAGGCGAGCGCATACTCTCATTATAATGGAGATGAGATTCCTCCAATCCATTGGCTCTCCTCGCCTTACTACTCCAAACAATATATAAGACCAGTGTTGTAAAAGTCGCTAGTCGGTCGGCAGACAGGGGACTAGCGACTAGTCGGCCTAGTCGGGGAGTAGTCGGCGACCATAAATATTAAATATATTTTATTTTAATCATTTTCGGAAATGTTTTCTTTTATATTTTTGGTCTAATTAAATATTAAA
>JAOWBF010000015.1:3798019-3809276 GCA_028566175.1 Vinca major
GATTAAGATATCATCGATATAAACAATAATGAATTCACTATACTGATTAAAAATATCATTCATAATTTTTTCGAATTCAGAAGGAGCATTTTTAACCCAAAAGGCATAACATGCCATTCATATTGTCCTAAAGGCATAACATACCATTTATATTGTCCAAAAGGGACATTGTTGTATCTATCAGATTTATTGATTTGTATTTGCCAATGTCCTGATTTTAAATCGAACTTTGAGAATATAACAGAATCATATAACCTGTCTAATAAATATATTTTTTTATTTGGAATAGGGTACCTAATCATTTTAAAACTTTATTCAATGGTTTATAGTCAATGACTAACCTAGGAACACCATGTTCATGTTCATAATGTTTATTAACATAGAATGCAGTACATGACCATGGGGATTGAGAAGGACCTATAATGCTTTTTTCAAAGGTTTATATGTTTTTTTTCTATCCCATAAAGCATTAGGGTGATCACTATAAATTTCTAAACCAAATTGTTTAGTAATTATTTTAATTTTATCATGTTTTTCTTCAATAGTCAAAACATTGATTTCATGTTTAAGAAAAAATTTAATTGATTTTCTTTGTTTATCAAATTATCATAAATTTCATGTAACATTCTTGAAAAAGGTTTTGTGACAAAATTGGAAGTAATTGGATCCCCTTTATAAGTGGCAGTAATACCATCTTTATCTACCCTAGTAAAATGATATATTTTATTAATAAAAGGTTGTCCAAGTATTACCTGGTTTGAAATATTTTATTAATAAAATGATATAGGGAATACATTTTTTATCCACACAAATGGATCCTTTAGGAAGCTTATAGCTTATATTGAGTTTTTGACCTCCTGCATGTGACAAAGTATGAGTAGTTTTTTCAAAATATCTAATAGGTATCAAACCTTCATTAATCACATTTTAATCTACACCACTATCAACTAATGCAGTAAATTCTTTTGAAAAATAATTATTAATTAAAAGGGCAACTTGTATATGCCATTTTTGTGAAATAACCATTTCTAATGTTTTTAAAAAATCATTTTTTTTCAAGAGCATTAGAAATCTCATTATCTTTTAAGGAAATACTTTTCAAATTTTATTATGAAGAAATGACTTGTTTATTTCTAGAAATATCGATATCTTTAGGAGATTTTTCTAAATTAGAAATCCTATTATCAAAATCTTTATTTTTATCTTTAAGAAATTTAATTTCTTTTTTAAGATTCTCTGCATCTACAAGAATAATTTTTAAAGACGTAGAGTTATTACTAGCCTGTCTATGATTGAGAAGTTTATAAACTTCAGACATGGTGCAGGGTTCCCTATAAACTACGTCTTTGCTAATATCATTAGCAATACCTAAAGTACTTGAGATATTATCTATTTGGTCAATTATTTTAACCCTAATTATGTTTCTTTAATAACCTTGAGTAATTCTACCCATTGATCTCTATCTAGAACATTGATTTCCATATCTTGGAATTGAGATATTAGTTTATAAAACTCTTCGCCCTCAGTTACCTATAAGACAAGTTTCAACTCTAAATCACTTGAATCAGTTATAACTGAATCATTATCCATAGCTTTAAGCTGGCTAGTTTCACCTTCACTAGAGGAGTCTGAATATTATTCATTATCCGATTCATCATAAGTTAAAAGTAACTTAGAAAGCTTGTCTTTAGTATTATCTTCTATATCAAGACTATTAATCTTTCTCTTGGTCCAACAATTTTTAGCAATATGACTAACCTTATTACATTTATGACAAACTATAAGTTTATTCTTGTCTTTGGGTTCCTTATCCTTTTTTATGTAAGATTTTTGGTCTATTTTTTTCTTAGAGAATTTTCCCTTTTTCCTATATTTTGGAAACTCAGGTTTTATATTTTTCTTCTTCTTATGACTGGAAGTTGAAGGTAATTTCATACCAAATTGGCTACAAAATTCACCTAACTGTTTTCTTTCTACCATATTTTGGCGTTTTAATTGCTGATTTAATTTAATCTCATTACAAAGTTTCAACCCTTCTTGTGTGCAAGTTCCAATTAACTTACCATAAGCATAAGTGTTATAAGGAATAGAGTGACCAACTCCTCTAAGAGCCTTTCTAACTCTTTCAGCAAATAAATGTGGAAGACCATCAATAAATTTAAACTTCCAACGGGGGACTATTAATCTCCGCGAGTTCCATAACTCTAGTAAAGAAAGTATCTTTATACCAACGAAAATCAGTAAGTGTTTTACACCTAACATTCTGTAATAATGTGATAACGTTCTCAATATTATCAGAATAGTGACCTGTAAAAAGTTCACCAATGTTTATAACCAAAGTGTAAACAGCATTTTCAACTAATTCATTATTCTCCTATTTAACAGCACGATGTTCAGCAGATAGATAGTTATCCCACCAACCTTTTAGCTGACCTGTAAAACCAGCTCCTATCAATTTGGCTATATTACTATCAGTATTATTAGCACTTTTGCAAATGGTAGAATACATTGAAATTCTATGGATTTGATTATAAATATGTTTATCAGTATAACCATCAATGTTCCATTCATGAATGTTTTTACCCCCATAACTATTATTTAGATGTATTCTTGCTCCTCATGGGAGAAGATCTGGTATAATAAATTAATCTTTGAGTAGGCTTCTCTGCCCGTTTATCAAGTTTATTAACCTGATCCTGGATAACCTGTTTAGGGTCTGAATTGTTATAAAATTGACCTATAAAGTCATCATCCAATGTATTAATAGATAATTTTGAGAAATTTTCATTAACGGTTTTCTCCCAAACATAAAAGGTTTTTAACTTAAAATCATTTATTTCAGAAAGAGGCTGAATACTCGTTGAAGGGGAAATAATAGGAACAGTAGGAGCAACTATGTTATGAACATTGCTATTTATGACAGAAATTATGTCATCAACTTTCTTATGTAAAGAACTCATTTGTTCTCCTAATGTACTAAGAAATAAGTTGGCATAATTCTGTTGTTTTATAAAAGAATTGATATGTTTACAAGTAATAGTTATGGTTTCATCTTCAAATAATTTAGATAAAGCCATAAAATCACAATCTTCAATTTTAAATGTTTGCAAAGGAGGATAAACTTCCTTCATGGTTTGACCAGTTGACAACTTATATTCCTTTTCCAAAACTAAAATATAATTTTCTATATATTTGGAAAAAACCCAAGGAATAAAAGGAATAACATTATTCTTTAATGTACAATAATCATAAAATTCTTTTTGCAATAATTATTGTTGAATTTTATTAAAATTCTCAAAAAACCGTGACCAAAATAATTTCCATTTGGTAAATTGAATTCTTTTTTAATTTGTTGCCTGACTTCAGAACCATGACTAAAATCAATGAGTGATGTACTATCCATTAAAAGTATAACTCATTCCAGACACACTCTTTACATTCTTTTTATTAGAATGTTCTTTAACAATATTATCGGTACCTATATGTAATTTGTTAACTGCTATATTCATTATAAAGATTCTCATCTGGGGTGTCTTCTCTAATCTGAGAAGTAGAATTTCTAGATGTGGAAGGAACATCTACCAAATAATCAATTGAGGAGATAAAAGATCTTACCGAACTAGATCTAGACAGTCTAGATGAATTACCTATCATTTTATGATGGTGATTATTATCAAAGTTCAATGTGACAGATTCCTCAAGAGTTTTTCTCACAGCTAACAAATTCGTTTGAATCATTGGTTGGGGAGGCAAAGCTCTTTCTATAACACAATTGTCAGGAAAAGTAATTTCTTCCCACTTAATCGCTCTTCTACTAGTTATATCAGATCTACTACAATTAGTTTCAATTATGATAGTTTCATTTGTTAGTTTATTAACCCATTTGAAATGAGGATTCAAACTGTATAAAGGTTTGAAATAAATTAGATAACAAATACAAATAACCTCAGAACCATGTGCATAATTATAATCATGCGTCTTAACATTTAATGTCAAAGAATAAAAAATATTAACATCAGTTAATGAAAACTGTAAATTAGGATAAACATCAAAATAGACTGGACCATGGGCCAGATTGGATTTTATAACACCCATAATAGATTGTTTCCAATTTAAATTCCTAGCATCCCTTAAAGATGCTATAAAGCTTTATGGTAGTTCTTCTAAGGTTAAATGTTTAAAACCAACCTGAACTAACCCAATATGAAGAAATTTATGTGTATCCCTATAAGGGCGGATATCCTGTTCACTTAACAGTTGAATAAACATTTCTTCATTATTTAAAGAAATCGATTCTTCAGTAGTTTTAACTACTTGTTTTAAACCCAACTTTTCAAAGGTTCCTAATTGGTAAATAGCTCATGGACTAACCTTAGGAATTGTCCATCTGTTTAATAAATCTAAATTATATGGTATATCATGCTCATTACTAGTAATATTTTTAATAGTTGATTTGTTAATCATAACATTCTTATGCATCTAGGAAGAACAAGGGTAACTTATGTTGAATTACATCTTAACTAGATGAATTATTCAAAGTTACATGGCTCTGATACCATAACGAAGCAGGATCTTCAACAAACCTGAGAGCACAGGACATTAAGTCTGGATATATATATATATATATATATATATATATATATATATATTGAGAGCTCCTAATTTTTGGAGACCATGTGCGACCGAGCACTTGAAACTCCCTCTAAGGCAGCTCTGGCTATACAATTAAATCAATCTTAAATTTTTCACAAGACTCACAAACTTATAAATTAGAATATTCCCTATGCTAATGCACCTTCTTGCTGCAATTCGTATTTTCTAGATAAAATAAATGTTCAAGAAAAATTAGTGTAGTACTTCTAGCTAAATTGGCGCCTCGGGTCTAAAATCTATTTATAATTTTAAAAAATGATTCAAAAACTTTATTTTTTAAAAGTTGCATCCAAAAACAATTTATATTTGGTGATCTTTATCATTCCGTTAAAACATCCTTCAGTCAATTGTTAATTTAAAATTTAAAAATTAATCCACTCTGAAAGTATAAGGAATACTTTTGGTAATTTATTTTAAAACTCAAACTCAAACCCCAGCCCCTAACCCCCACCTCTCTTTTTCTTCCTCCTCCAAAATGAAAAATTAGTGAAGTACTTTTATTACGAACTATGCATCAGTTATGTGTTCGACATATGGATGCTCCTGATCCCCTACAATGAGAACAAATGACATTATTACTTGTAGGACCTAAGTGACTATTTCGAGACAAGGTTTTCTAAGGCTTTCTTTCATTTTCCTTTTTCTTTTAGATGAGAAAGATGGGGAGCGAACTGTAAATGTTCATTCATACCTGTTCAATACATAATTATTGCCAACACCCGCTAAATTAATTGACAATTTGATGTGATATTTGACTCACATGTTGTGATGTCGAATTGTCTTATTCAAGGAACTTGCAGATGATAGCTCTAATATGGAATTGCGGGGCGCTAATAGCGTGGGTTTTCAGGGAGTTCTTAAGGATTTAATATCTTTTCATCACCTAAGTCTTATTCTATTAACTGGAACTAAACTGAGCGGTGATGCAGTTGAATGTTTAATGTTTGAGATTGACTACACAGATTGTGAGTATTCTGGTGGGATTGCGGCTTTCTGGAATCCAAACATTGAAGTCACAGTCACCGCCAAAACTAACCAGGATCTTCATCTATTGGTCACTGTAAGAGTTCCTCGCTATGTTTTTCTGCTCTCCTGTATCTACTCTAGCTGTCTTCTTAATCAAAAACGTATGTTATGGGAAAACTTAATAAATATCTCCAGATTAAATAACTACCATTGGCTTTTAGCTGGAGATTTTAATGAAATTACTACTGCTTCTGAGAAATTTGGTGGGAAGAAACCCACAACAGCTAGGTTAAATGAGTTTATTTCTGTTATCAATGACTATAATTTGATTTGACCTAGGATTTAAGGGACAACCCTTTACTTGGAGTAATCAATGTAAAAATAAAAAATGAATCTGTTATATCCACAGAATTTGTAACTCAAATTCTCACAATTAACAGAGGAAAAGACAGAAAGAAGAAGAAGAAAATAAGTAATCAACAACTTTATTGCTCAGAAGCCATTGATGGAGCTCAACGAGCTCAGAAATTGCAGAGAGAAATAAGGAAGAAGAGAAAAACAGAAAAGGAAAGTCAAAATTGACAACTTCAAGGCTAACTTACAATAACCGCCCTAGTCTCTATTTATAGAATCTTCCTGACCCGTCAAGGATCCGCGCCTCAGCCCGACCCGTGCCGCGCCTTTCTTTTATTTACTAACTGAGGGTTCAAATCCCTTTACTCCCTTTATAGCCACATATAACATTCCCCTTCCCTTAGACAAAGCTTGTCCTCAAGCTTTAAACTGCAGCAGTTTACCATGAAAAATTTGGCCATTTCTTGAGAAATTCCTCAGCTAATTCCCAAGTAGCTTCCTCCTCCGGCAAGTTGCTCCACGAAACTAACCATTGCATTGCAGGTTTATTGTCCTTTTTCACTAGTCTCCTGTCCAACAAAGCTGCTGGCTCAACGAATAGTTGACCATCCTTTGTCATTTCAGGCAAATCTAATTGTGCAACTTGTTCTTGACCAATTTTCAACTTGAGTTGACTAACATGGAATACAGGATGGAGTTTAGAGGGATTGGGAAGCTCCAATTCATAAGCTACTGTACCATGCGTCTTGAGAATCTTGTAAGGACCAAAAAATTTAGGAGCCAATTTCTGATTTCTTCTTACCACCAAGGACTGTTGTCTATAAGGTTTTAGCTTGACATAAACCAGATCTCCTATCTCCAATTGCCTCTCACTCCTCTTCTTGTCCTGATGCTGCTTCATTCTATTGGCTGCTGTGTGCAACAATTCCTTCAGAGTTGAATTCAGCCTCCTCCTTTCATCAAGCATCTTGGTTACCTCCTCATTCCTCACATCATCCAACATAAGATTTTCTCAAAACATTTGAGGTCTAAACCCATATAAAGCTTCAAATGGGGACATCTTTATTGTTGAATGGACATTAGAATTGTACCAATACTCAGCCAAAGCTAAGAACTTATACCAGCTTTGAGGTTTTCTGTTCACAAAACATCTTAGATACATTTCCACACACTGATTGACTCTCTCAGTCTGACCATCAGTTTGTGGATGGTAAGCTGTGCTTAATCTTAATTGAACCCCAAGTGTACTGAATAACTCCTTCCATAACAGGCTAGTGAATACTTTGTCTCTATCACTGACAATGCATTCAGGCAACCAATGTGACCTGTAAACTTTATTCATAAACTCCTCATCAACCCCCTTGACAGTAAATGGATGGCTCATCCCAATGAAATGACCAAATTTAGTAAATCTGTCAACCACCACCATAATAGCATCCCTTTCTTCAGACTTGGGTAGTCCCTCAATAAAATTCATTGTCAAGTGTGAAAATGGTTTAGTGGGAATGGCTAAGGGCCGCAACAGTCCTGGGTAAGCCACATTCTCATGTCTACACCTTTGGCAAACTTCAGAAAGTTTGATTCTGGCTTGAATTATTTCCTGCATGTTAAGCCAATAATTTTTTTTCTTAAGCCTGTTTAATGAAGCTGAAATTCCAGAGTGACCCCCAACAGTGGATGTATGAATGGTATTCACAATCTTCACTCTGAACTCCCCTCCATTTCCAATAACAATTCTGCCCTGGTATCTGAGGATTCCATTGTCTAAAGAATAGCCAGTTACTTCCTTCCACAATAACATCTGCCCTATCACATCCTGCACTTCATGATCACCATCATAGCTTTGTCTTACCTCTTCCATCCATTCTGGAACCACCACTGATATTGCATTACATTCAAATTTTCTAGATAGAGCATCAGCCACCTTGTGCCACATTACTAATCCTTTGTTGAAACAGATGTTTCAAGCTTTGATGATCAGTCTTAATGACAAAGGTGTTACCCTCCAAATAATGCCTCCATTTAAGAATTGATGTAGATAAAGCCATAAGCTCTTTTTCATATGTAGACATGCCTGCACATTTAGGCCCCAGTGCCTTGCTAAAATAAGAAAGAGGCCTTCCACCTTGCATCAACACAACACCCATACCATCATCACATGCATCACATGAGGTTCACTCAACACCTTCTTCAAGGAACTAAAAGCCTTCTCAGCATCTTCAGACCATTTGAAACCATTCTTCTTAAGTAATGTAGTCAGTGGCTTGCTGAGAAGCCCATAATCCTTAATAAACCTTCTGTAGTATCCTAATAGTCCCAGAAATCCTCTTAATTGCTTGATGGACTTGGGACTAGGCCAGTTGAGCATGTCCTGAATTTTTTTAGGGTCAGCTTTGACCCCCTCACCTAAGATCAAGTGTCCCAAATACTCCACTTCCCTTTGAGCAAATGAACACTTACTTAGCTTCCTATACAAATTGTTCTTCCTCAGTACCTCCAATACCAGTTTGAGATGCTCCTTATGTTTTTCCAAGCTAGAATTGTAGATGAGTATATCATCAAAAAATACTAAAACAAACTTCCTAAAAAATGGCCCAAAAACCCTATTCATGAGTGATTGAAAGGTTGCTGGACCATTGGTCAAACCAAATGGCATGACCTTGAACTCATAATGTCCAAAATGTGTGCTGAAAGCTGTCTTATGAACATCTTCTTCCTTCATTCTGATCTGGAAATAGCCAGACCTGAGATCTATCTTGGAAAAGAACTTAGCTCCATTGAGCTCATCCAATAGATCATCCACCATTGGAATTAGAAACTTGTCCTTGATAGTTAAGGCATTTAACTGTCTGTAATCCACAC
This sequence comes from Vinca major, assembly GCA_028566175.1. Classification (NCBI taxonomy): domain Eukaryota; kingdom Viridiplantae; phylum Streptophyta; class Magnoliopsida; order Gentianales; family Apocynaceae; genus Vinca; species Vinca major. Next base: position 3,806,855 of record JAOWBF010000015.1, read on the forward strand.
AAAATCTCCATGATCCATCCTTTTTCTTCACTAAGATGATTGGAGATGAGAAAGGACTGCAACTTGGCTGAATAATGCCATCTTGAATCATGTTTTTGACTTGTTTTTCAATTTCATCTTTCTGAAAGTGAGGGACCCTATAAGACCTCAATTTCACTGATTGAGCACCATCTTTCAAAATGATTTGATGTCCATGCCCTCTCCCAGGAGGCATCACTTTTGGCATGTTGAACACATCAGCAAAATCCTCCAATAACTCCTGCAATGCCTCAGAAAGGTCCTTTACCATTGCCCCCATCCTCTTCATGTAATAGACATAGTTGCCCCATCCACATTTCACTGACACCATCTAAACATTTTGGAATGTTTTTAGCCTCCACATGTTGTAGTTCCATCAATACTGAAATACTCTTGACCATCACTTCCTTGCCTTCCTTGATAAACTTGACTGCTTTTCTTTCATAATCCAAAGTAATTGGACTATGCAATCCAAGCCAATCTCCCCCTAATATCATGTCACTGCAACTTAATGGAAGTATGTATAAGTCTTGTTCAAACAAAATGTTTCCAATCCACCACTTCACCTTCCTGCAATACTCATCATACCATCTTTTTTCTCCATTGCCTACTATCAGTAATAATGGTTTGGCATTTTCCACCCTTAGGTTCAGTTGTTTCACTAGCTTTGGATCTACAAAGCTATGAGTGCTTCCAGGATCAATCAAGATTGATATCTGTTGATGTTTTGAAATGACTCCGGGAATTCTGAAAACCTTGCCTCCACTTGAGCCATTTAAAGCCTGTAAAGAGATATGACTAAATTCAGCCATTTCCTCTCCAAACAGTACCTCATCTTCCTCCATTTGTGACTGCAACATCTGCAGCTCACCACCTCTCTATCCTCCACTTCAGCATAACAAAGGTATAACATTTTGATTTCAGCAAGAGCACATCTGTGTTGGGGAGAGTACTTTCCCAACACTTAAAACATAAATGGAGTTCCCTCCTTTGCATTTCCTCAGAACTGATCCTCTTGAACTTAAGAGGTTCCTTTGGAGAAAATTTACGGACATAGGAAGTGGATACTCTCAGCTTGCCTTCCATTCCAGCTGGTTGATTTGTAGGTTGTATTGTCTTAGTAGCATAATTGGAGTAAGAAGTCTTTGCAGAAGACTTATGAAGGTATGTCAAATTCATTTCCTGTTCAACTGCCAATTTGAAAGCATCCATAAGAGATGTAGGTTTGTGCATACTAACCACACCTCTGATTTCATCTTTCAATCCACTTAGAAATAGATCAACAAAGTATTCACTAGTAGCCCTAGTACCAGTGGTCACAAACACAGCCTTCAATGCTTCAAACTTCCTCATATAAGTCTGTACATCTCCTATTTTCTTCAGCTTTGTAAAATCTCCAACCACTCCAGAAATAGACTTTGTATCAAATATTCCATACAAAGCCTTGATGAAATCTACAAGCAGGCTTCTCCCCTAAAATAGGCCATAGCCACATCCAGTTTCAATGGATCTGAAATTCTATGCACCTTAAAGTAATATTCTGCTTGTATCACCCATTCTCTTGGTGAATTTCCTTCAAATTTAGGAAAATCTAACTTAGATAATTTGATATCTCCCCTCATTCCATTACCTAAGTCAAACCTAGGTTCAGTGTTGCCTCCAGCCATAAGATTCAGAATATTACCACCTCAAACTCCAAAATCAGTTCCAATCTGTTTAATTTGGGGAGACTGGACCACATTCCTACTACATTCACCAAGAGCTGTCCCATCCTTTAGGTTCAAGTTAACTTTATTCAATTGATCAAGTAATTGTTTAAATTTTTCATCCGAATCTCTTTTCAAATTACTATATTGATCATCAACATTCTTCTTCAAATTATTCAATTCAGAATTCATAGAAGCAAGAGTAAGTCTCATATCAACCATTTGTGCATTTAATCTACCAACAGAGACTTCAACTTCTACTAACCTAGTAGATTGTTGTTCAATTGGTACTTTATACTCAACTCGCTACGACGAAGGTAGTAGCGGCGCCGCCGCTGTCGAATGAACGTCGCCGAACTGGTTCCGAGTAGTAACCATGGAAATTTCAAGAATCTAGAGCTCTGATACCAAATGTTATGATTCTGAATTTTAGAACAGAAAATTCAGTAATTGCTCAGCTTTAGTGCAAACGATTGAGGACGGATTACAATTGTATCAACAATTACAAGCGATCTCGAAGTAACCGCAATGGCAGAGCTGCATAATTGCTCTAAAAGAGAAATGAGAGATGAGAGAGAGAAGACAAAAAAAGGAAAGTCAAATTGTGAACTTCAAGGCTAACTCAAAATATCTGTCCTAATCCCTATTTATAGAGTCCTCCTGCTCCGCATAAGATCCGAGCCTCAACCCGACCCGCG
>JAOWBF010000015.1:3866309-3877700 GCA_028566175.1 Vinca major
AATATATATATATATATATATATATATATATATATATATATATATATATATATATCTCCTCACTAGATCGATTATATATATTAAGAGCATAAACAAACACAAAAAACAGTCAATGAGATATTGGTTTAGTGACCGTTGTAGAGGTAATGAGTTTGAATTCCCTACTCACTTATTGATTTCTTTTGTTTTTTTTGTAATAGATAGGTCAATAAATAAATAAAAAAATCAAATAAAAAACACAAAAAGAAAGAAGTATCAAAGATTGGAGGAAAGAAGGGTGGGGGAGTGGTCCATTTTAAAGCACTTGGAATTTTAAGCTGATAATGGTGGTAGGTGCTTTTATATGTATCACCGTTTACGAGTGTTTATATTTTTAGGTGGATATGAATTGTTGTGAGATTTTTCAATATTTATTAGACTTCATATAAAGAGCAGTATGAGTCTAACTTTCCTCTCGTACGTTAAGCTAAGTGTGAAGTCGAACCCGAATTAATTATCACGTTGACAGTGAACATTCAGTAACTCAAACGGATAACCAAAAAAATTTAAGCTGATAATCTTCTTTAATTAGGGATGAAAAGAAAGCCAACCAAATATCTCCAATTAATTAATATACTGTAACGACCAAACATTTGATTACACCTAAGTTATTCAAAATATATAATCTGATAAATACTTGTAACTCCTGCATAAATGAGATCATCATTTTATTATAATAAACTTTGTAACCTCTATTTAATAAAATAGTTATTTTTGTTAGAAATATATCTGATCATATTTTCAACAAGAAGCTTCTACAATTGACTGTGAATTTCTTTACCTTTGACTTATTCCACAAAATATTTCCTGCATTCCCATATTTATCGTTTCCTCATATAGTGATGTTCCAATTTCCAAATTATTTTAATAGTCAGCGTCTGCGTGTTAAAAATTTAAAAAAACAAATTAAAAAAGAAGTTTTTTCATCCATCCATTCTAGCTAGAAGTTTTTTTGGTTAATTACTCACTCCATCTCAAATTATTTGTCCATATTTCTTTTTTATCTATTATACATTAATTATTAATTTTTTTAAATAAAGAATTTATTAATGATGTTTTTTACAATCATACCCCTTACATTAAATATTACAGAGAGAAAAATAAAGTGAATTAAATTGTAAATAAAATTAAATGGTGTCATTTTACCACATTTGATGAATCCTGTGTAAAAGACAGTGGACAAATAGTTTGAGACGTTGAGAAGTATATTTTATTAGAAGGTTCTATACTAATGAAAATTTTCCTATATAAATGATTTAGCAAAGTAAACCAATCACTTCACCTCCTCCAAAACAACTTAATTATCTTTTTTGTTCTCCCCCTTCACCCTCTCCTCTTTCCAAGATGTCAACAATTTTCAATATGGGAGCTTCTATTGCTATGCTTTTGCTAGTTCTTCTACCTATCTTGGCCAAAGGAGATGCTGATTCCCCCACCCACTCTCCTTTTCTAGGTACTATATATCTCTCCGCTAATTCTGTTACTTATCTATTGTCTAATTTGATAGTGTTTTGTTTTGATAAAAAAATATTTTAAGTTTCGTACAAATTGAAATATGATAGATGTTATTTGTATCTCAAATATGAACTTTCGTGTTTCGTTTTTAGACAAAATATTATAAGTAATGTTTGGTTTTTTTTTTTTTTGGGGGGCAGAGAATATATGCAATGATGTAGAATGTGGAAGAGGGAGATGTGAAGCAAACTTGAGGAGGCCATTCGGCTTTGTTTGCAATTGTGAAGATGGTTGGAGACGTACTAGGGTTACTGATGACGACGACGACGATGGCTTGGAGTTCCTACCTTGCATTATTCCAAATTGTAAGTGTTTTCAATTAAAAACTCTTACTTTTCACATTTTTTTTACTAAATACAGCCAAAATATTTAACTAATTATAAATAATTACATTTACGTGTATTTAAAACTTCATCATTGACAAAAGGAAGTGGCATAGTTGGTTGTTGCCCACATGCCCTGCATAAGGTCATGAGTCCGAACAGTTTGATACTAAATGAATTAAATGATGTCTACGCACAATTTTTTCAGCCGAATTAGTCAGATTAAGTACTAATATCGAGATTAAAAAGAAGAAAATAATCCATCGTTAATGAAAATTTTACATTGTTTTGTACGCAGGTACTCTTGATTACTCTTGCATGCCAGCAGCTCCTCCAGCTCCTTCCATTCCCAATAATTTTTCTTTATTTGACCGTAAGTTACTTTTAATTTATCTTTATTAATGTGAAGATTAGCTCATGAACCTCTATATCCTCTCAAAATTAATTAGCAAGGAGAGGTGTTAACCCATGAGCTTATATGTTATTTGGATCTCCCGTAGACACTCGATGTGGGACTTCATATTTCAACACTCTCCCTCACATCGAGGTGGACGTCAATTTAAGGTCCGCCGCCCTTCTTGGGTCGTACGATGACCATTAGAACCCACTTTGGGTATTATGAGCCTATCATCCCGCCTAAGGACTCACTCTGATACCATGTGAAAATTAGTACATGGGCCTCCATATCCTCTCAAAATCAATTGGCAAGGAAAGGTGTTAACATATGAGCTTATATATTATTTGGATCTTCCGTAGGCACTCGATGTGAGATTTCATATTTCAACAATTAACATTATTAATTATCGTTTTTGGCTTTTTGCCCTTAGACCTTCAGTTTTGCTCAGGGACGAAGTTAAGAATTTGGCGTCGGGAAACGAAACCGCAACAGTATGTCGAACTATATATAAAAAAGACAAAAAAATAATTTTGGGGGCGAAATTGATAAAAAAAAATTCGAATTACATATAAAATTTACTATACCTAATAATATTTTTAAAATTCCTGAAGTGCGACTACCTCCCGCCCCTTATCTTCGTCCCTAGTTTCGCTAATGGAAAATGTGCACTTGGTTTTTTTTTTTTGAGGGAATTGTTCTTAAAGTCTATGTTGTAAGATAAAATATGGAATGTATACTTGACTTTTTTTTAATAAAAACCAATCCAAGTTCACATTTTTTTTGGATGGTTTACCAATTTAATCCCTAAATTAGAATACAATCCTAAACTAAAATTACAGAGGAGAAGATATTGTTGAGTTAGATCGAGTCGAGTCTGAATTAAATATATCATATCATGATATTTATAACACGAGAAATTTCTTTAGTGGTAGAAAAAATATCAAAAAATTAGTTGTGACAAAAATAAAGTTAGGGAGAGAACCAAAACATTTTCTCAAGCTCTTACTACATTTCTTTAAATTTTTTTCTAGCATGCTATTGGATGTATTGTGGAGAAGGAAGTTGCCAAAGGAATTCAACATATAAACATTCATGTCAATGTAATCCTGGACGCACTAATCTCCTCAATATTTCAGCTTTCCCATGCTACAGCGACTGTAAGCTCAAAGTCTTTAATTATGTTTTTTAAGTCCTTGTACTTTTATTTTTTTAAATTCAATTAAATTCATGTTCTTATGGATTAATATTTAATGTTAATAATATATCTATATAGGTGCCCTTGGTTCTGATTGTGCAAGACTTGGAATTAGAGTTTCAAACGAAACTTCAACACCCGGTTCCAATTCCAATTCCAATTCATCTAACGATGGAAGCCCAGGTGAGAGAGATTTGAAAATAGCAACCTCTACCAGGGACGAAGCCAGAAATTTAGTATTGGAGAGATGAAACTGATAAAAATTTCCAAAATTCTTGAGGACGATAATAATGGCAAAAAAAAAAATTTGGGGGGGCGAAACTGATAAAAGTTTTCAAAATTTTCCAAAATACACATCGAATTTCGATGAATAGTAGTATTTTTAAAAATGCCGCCCCTGTCTTCGTCCCTGACCTCTATGATAATCTTATTCTATATGAGATAACTCTGAAAAGTCTAACTGATATATAATTGATCACAGAGTCTAAATTTTATGATCATTTTGAGATATTCATTTTGATGTAGTAAAGACAATTACTAAGTGTCGTGAATGCTGCAAGGCCATCAAATGAGAGTATTTACATGTTATAGTAAAATCACTTCAATGATTTTGAATTATACTTTTATCCGTAATTTAAATAATGATTTTTGTTTCTTGTTTAATTTGGACAGCTACATCAATATTACCAGGGAAGATAGAGTTGACCAGTGTTATCTTGCTAATATCTGCTCTTACACTCGCGTGGAAATAGGAACTTTCAAGCATCTATCTATATGGAGATATTATTCCTAAATGATCAGCATATTTTTTTCCCTTCATTTATTATAATATTGATTCTGCTTGGGTTGGACTCCCAGAATTCTTATGTATATTAGTTTGTTTTATAAATAAAGTAGATTATGGCATGGGAATGTCGTCTTATATTGTGTTCTTGCCAAATCCTAAATTCGATTAAATTTAAAAAATATATATACATATAAAGAATGTCTAAGCATTTCTAAATGGTCTCTGCACCTACGCAACCTACACAAGGAGATATCTCTATGCCTTAATCTGAAATTTCTGCCTATGCCTCGGCGTGGAAAAGCTAAAGAACCATAATAAGTCTATGGAAAGAAGTACGTACTTTACACGACTTGGCTCGGTTGAGCTTCGGGTTTGGTGGTATTTTCCTTGATACTCTTGGTCAACCAAATAGCAGTTTCCCTGGGAGAAACCTTACCTGGACCAAATGGCTTCAATAACACTCCGAGTTCATCAAACCTCTCCGCTTGCAACAATCTTGCACTAAATTCAAGCAGTCCTTCCAAAGCTTCAGCTCGTTGCATATATGATGACATGTCAAAACGGCGCCGCCTTAGGTCTGAAGATGTCTGGCTAGAGGCCCCAGCTGTAGCATTTTGATCAGAACAGTCGCTAGTTTCCTCTCTGTTGCCAGGTGTTTTAGGGAATCCTTCCCAGGCACCTGTGAAACTTAACCTGTTGAATGGTTTATCCAGAACCTGAACTGTGCATTTATCCTTCATCAGTGAACGGTCACGATGAGGTGAATTAGAGCCTTGTACAGAGGCTGAAGAAGTTCTACGAACAGGAAGAAATGAATCCTCATATGAGTCTAAGTTGAAGTTAACCATCCTGTCAAGTCGAGGGGCATTCACAGAAATATCTTGAGATTTAACGCAGTCCAGTGCTCCAAGACTGGGCCTACGGCCTAATTGTCGACCTTTAACCATAGATGGTAAAGGTAGAGAAGCTCTTCGAGTTGCAGAAACAGTTTTTTTAACTGATGTTATTGAAGCAGGAAGCTACATAGAGAAATGTAACAGATTGATTTAAGTAAAATTAGAAGTCATAAAAAGCACAGAACACGATGTTCAAAGCTGCATAATACATATCACAGTTATACATGATCAAAGAGCTTCAAACAAGCAAAGCTACTTTTGAACTATTAAAATGGGCATAATAAATAAAAGCCGAATGACTCTAGCAGCAGTGAACAAGTTTATCAGTTTAAGGGGCATAAGAAGGGAGATTAACAAACCTTACAAAAAAGCACACAAGTGAAAAAAGGAGATGAGCAAACCAAATCATCAAGTTTCCGTTAGGTTAAGATTCAACAAACAGATTATTTATCAGGGAGTTAGGGTTTCGCAACAAGTATAGCATCCACCTTTTGGATTTACAAGAGAATATTCAAAAATAGCAATCAAACTCTAAAGAAATTGTAGTATCTGATAGGCATTTTTAAAAACAAAATATTACATGAAATACGAAGAAAAAGAAACACCCACAGACCAATTCAAAGCAATTCTCAAATCACATAATCATTGAAGATGTATTAAAATACAACTCGCTAGATACTTCATGCTAACACAATCCTTTGCCAATTGCTTTTTAAAAATGACCAGGCCAGAAATGGTTGCAGTTAATGGTGTACTATGTTCATTAGTTCTTTGTGCAGTGAAGATTTCTCAGCAGTCATTTACTTGGAAAGATAAATTTGATCCGCACGCTATCAAGAAACTAAAATTTGGCAGAAATGAATGATCAATCAAAGGAAAAAAATCCAACTAATGCATCCTCAATTTTTGTTATATGGATCATTGATATATTATAATGTTACGTTGACTTACCAATTCTTGATTCTTTGACAGCTGTGCTTGTCTCCTGATAGTTGGAGAGGGTTTTGTTGGAGTGGTATTTGGATTCTTAGCTACAGTCGAAGTTTTTGAAGTGACCCTTTTGGTAACGGATGTCCCTCCATGGGTACTTCCAACAGAGGATGTTCTGCGGTCAAAATAACTGGGGATGTTCCTAATTGTTCTATTAGAAACAGAATCATCCTGGTCAGCTTCAGAAATACTTGGATTTAAAGTCCTGTCACCAGCAGTGGACTGCCGCCGATCTCTATGTGCCAACATAGAAGAATTTCCAGGCACTGATAATCTGTTTTTATTGATATAATCTGCCTCAGGCCAATGGATAGGGAAACTACTGCGCCTAGGACTATTAAGCTTCAGATGAACATTAAGCACATAAGCCTGGAGACGGGGATGCCTTAGAAGTTCTGCAGCCTGCAAGAGAGCATTAAAAAAAAAAAAAATTGCACAAATTTCATCGTTAAAAATTGCCTTTGCGTGCTTGCTATCATCAAATTGACAAGATGTTGAAATTTTAGCGGTCATGAGTTGGTCCATACTGGAGAACTTTCACGTTTACAATCAAGAAAGAAGTGCTAAATTCTAACTAAGTGGATAAACTTCAAGATTATCAGATCAACCTTTGGCAGATTATTACTTAATTACTGGCTGGAGACTCCTCTTGCAATCTTCTAACTGAACTGATAATATCTTCATGCAGAATCCAAGCTTCTTTCATTAATATGTTAAAGATAGTTATAAGATTTTAGGAACAAACAGCCAAAAAGATCACACACAAATGAATTCAATAGAATATCTAGAGCTTGGAGAGTATTCACACCCTAATTACATGACTACTACTAAACTGCAAGGACAAAAACTGTAATAAAAGATCAAGGAAAACAAAGGGTTCTTGCTCCAACACTTATTCAGCTAAAGTTCCGTCAAATGCAGCATATTGAAAATTGGAGCTTACATTTGGCCGAAGTTCAGGGTTTTTCCGCAGCATGCTTTTGATCAGACTGCGACTGTAGCAAATGATCAGGACATGAGTGATTAACAAAATGCAGCAAATAGAGTTGAATCGGGTTTCTTCTTAAAAGGAAATATTGGTAAAGGAGCTAGAACTCAATTTTGCCACTTTACAAGTAAGTATTACAGATTATTGTTTTTGAATCAGAGTGATTTTCGCACTCCTTTTTAATTTCTTGCACTCCCCTATTCTTCTTTAATGCTTGAAAAGACTCTAATAACCGAATCAAATCCAAAATTCCAACTCAAACCTTGCACTTCCCAGCAACTAGCTATGGGTATTGGAGTCTTGTAAGTACCAAAGTAAAGGAAGGAAAATGCAAGAAGCTAAAAAGGAGTGCGAAATCACTACCCTTGTTTTTGTGAGAATTGCAGCAGTACAATTTACTACTTCTCTTTTCTTCAGAAAATATAAATATCAAAATGGATTCAGAAAAAATTATCTTTCTACATATATGCATGTCGGTGTGTGTCGCCATAGTATAATTGGAAAAGCATAAAAGTAAGGCCACATTATAATACGTAGGTTTATACGAGATGTAGAACGTACAATGCACCAGAATATACAGTGGGAAGAGGCGCCACAATAGACTTGTTTATTTTGTTGATAAGTGCTTGCATATCCTGTTTCATGAAACATTAGACTGCATTAGTTGCAAAGTTCAGAAAAGCATGCAGCATAAACTACGAAATCTTTTTCACTTTCCACCTCAAAATCAACAAATTGAAGCTCCTGGTTTGGAGAGAAAGACAAACAAATAAACTAGAATAGCCATTATAGATATACCAACTACAATCTTCAAAATCACAGACATTGTCAAAGGAGAGGTCATAAGCTAGAAATTGATGCTCATTTTCTGAGTAGAGTTAATATCTCATAAGGAAACGGAAACCATTTTATAAATAACGTTTGGCCAAAAAGTATGTTCTGCTTAAAATACTTAACATATTCCCTTTGTTTCAAACTTAATCACCAAATACTTGCACAAAATCTTAGGATAATATTCGATCTTTTTATTTTACCATTTTTCCCTCAATAAATAGTTACGGAACTCATCTCTTTAATGGTTCTATGCCCATCTTCTTCTTTTAGAAAAGTAAACATTCATTTTGAGACAATCTCAAGTAAAAATGTTGATTTCAATTGGGGATGAGGGAGTACAGTTTGAAACCAGAGAAAGAGTGGTTATTGAAAGGATAACTATAAATTTTGCTTGCAAGAAAAAAATGTTGTGCCCTCGAAAGGTACGATCTGGAGGAAGCTCATGGGCATGTAGAAATCTATGTTCAACTTCAGGTACAACCGGGAGAAAGCCCATGGGGTATATGGAGAGAATATAAAATCAAAGGTCATTTGCAGATAACATATGAATTTTTGCCATGGGAACATGAAACACAAAAAGATTCAAGCTCTTTCAGAATCAGGTTCAATATAGGGATGGGCATGGAATGCATATAGAGGTCACAGAACTTACACACAAAATTAAAGTAGTTGTTCACTTTAGCTACTGGTGATGCTTTAAGCCCTAAGTGAAAGTACCTAAGCCCAATCATGCATTATGAACCTGAAAAAATACGCAATGTCTGGTCTCTTCTTCCAATTGAGAAATATAATCAAGTACTTCAGATTTCAAAATAAGAAAAAGTTGCATATAATTTGCCTGCTCAATGATATTTCCTTGATTTATACTGCTTTACCAGACACAAACATTCAATTTACCTCAGTAACATGAAAACAAGATGCACAAATGAGCAGCTCTATCTCATTTGAAAGACCAACAAGAAAGATTCAGAAAGGACCTTTACATTTTTATGTCAAGCCTGAAGCCACCCAAATCATCAAAAGCACCCCCACCCCACCCCAGGGCAGGGCTGGTAGGATCTAACTTTATATACGATCCGAATTTTGTAGATCGACTAACAAAAGGGGGGCTTTTTGTTGATTAGTTATTGTAGTTGATTTGTTTCCAGAAATATGACAAATGTTGGCTGGTTTTCTAAATTATCCCACTTAACAAGTCAAGGCAAGGCTCAACATCAAATAGTTTCAGGAAATAACTGTTAAACACAGAAAAACTCTAGTTAATCTGTGCTTTTTTTCTCTAATTTTTGTCTCACTTCTAAGCTTCAGTGCCCGTATTTTGTTTACTGACAATTTCTGTTGTAAAGATACAATGCTGAGAATGAATATTTATCATTTTAAAATTTTAGGAACCTGTAGATGTTGACAGAATTTTCAAATAAAAATGTATCAAGCACCATGGAGCTACGGGTGAAGTTTGTATTCATTCATACAGATTCAGTGCCCGTATTTTGTTTACTGACAATTTATGTTGAAAAGATACAATGCTGAGAATGTATATTTATCATTTTAAACATGTAGATGTTGACAGAATTTTCAAATAAAAATGTATCAAGCGCCATGGAGCTACGGGTGAAGTTTGCATTCATACATATATTGAGACTAGAATAGGAATATAAACCTAGCATTTACAAATTACTCTAATACGAGAATAGCAGTAAACAATGTTCCAATCATATACGTAAACCAAGAATATGGATAGTCCACGTATAGTATGTTGTTCTGATGCAGGATAACATATATTCATTGGTGAGTGAGAAATAATTCAGCAATTAGTAATGTCAGATCGAAACAAAAGAGACAGGGACTCACAAAAGCCTTGAATGCGGGTTTCAGTGCAGCCATTTCATATACACAGCATCCTGCATCACAAGGTTTTAGAAGACGTCAGTGCAGAGCATCCTAACAAAAATAACTACTTTTATGAATTTCTTCCCAGTGGTAGTTTGAAGTATTTGATACATAATCTACTCACCCAGGGACCATATGTCTGATTTAGAACCGTAAGGTATATCTGCCAGAAGCTCAGGGCACATATAACTTGGAGTCCCAACAATCTTACAGACACAGAAAGGCAGTAGTAAGCATTAGCAGTTAACTGAAGCCAAAATTCAAAATATATACATTGATTGACCATATCACTTACAGAGGAAGCAAGATCATCTGAATTCAGCATCTTGGCAAGTCCAAAATCACCTGTAACAACATTAGTTATGCTAATTAGCAACCTTTGAAAGCTGTAGAGAAACCAAAGTTAGAAGGTAATAATGTCTTACCAAGACGAATGTCTTGATCTTTTGTTAAGAATATGTTTGAACACTGCATATATTGAAAAAAGAGACACATCACTACGAAGCAGCTCCAATGTTTACAATTTATTATGGACAGATCAAATTAAGAAAAATTACCTTAACATCTCGATGAAGAATATGGTTTGTATGCAGATAATCAAGTGCCATAAGGAGCTGCACAAGCCACTTGCAAAGCTTCTGCAAAGAGTTTACCATCTTAATTAGAATCCAAGGACCCACAAGTATGTCTATGAATGACAGTTACAAACTAAGCAAGGTACTCCACAGTCCACATGCAAGTAGAAATAAAGATAAAACATCATCTAACGAAAAGTATGAGAACCTCTTCGGATAAATGCACACCATTTGCTTTCTTTATGGCTTCAGCCCTGCCAGAAAAGAAAACAGAGCAGGAGATTGATGATAGGAGACAGAACTGGTGAATAATCATGTCAAGAAAGCATATAATAAAGAGCTTCAAGTTGGCTGCTTAAAAATCTAAGAACTACTTACACGTCTCCACCTTCACAGTAACCAATGATAATGCACACATAGCAACCCTGGGAATGAAGCATAGAGTATCAATATCAATCTCACCATACTTGCACATAGCTTGTGATAATTGAAGTTCTGACATTACTGATAACTGTTTTTATAAAGAATTTTCAATTTGACCTTCATACTGAATATAAACTCATCTCATATTAAGTTGTTTGCTCTATCGAGACAAGTTTCCAAAGAACAATATGCCTCATGAAGAGACCTTCCACGGGATATGCAAGTTCATCATTAAACTAAATGAGAAGAAATTGACATACACATGTTTACTTGAAGTTGTGTACACTGGCAGTCTTTCAAATCTTTTCATCAGTTTGAGCATAAATCTTTTACTGTTGGACAGTATGTTTCCAATGTTTATATGCCAATATATAGAGCTAAATATCGAAGAACATGGACTAGATGTAACAGTCACAGCACTCCAAATACTTCATACAGCATGGACAATAAGAAACACAAAGAGTCTATGATGGAAAAAAATTGTGACAGATGCTTCATAAGCATAGAAATGTCGTGTTACTAGTCATTCTAATAAGATC
>JAOWBF010000015.1:4051602-4062964 GCA_028566175.1 Vinca major
ATCAGTTTGTAAACTATCCTCATTGTTCTACAAAGGATGCAAATGCAGCTGAGAGGTTGTTTGAGATGATCGAGCGCAAAGCCGTTAAAAATTAGGGACCCTAATTTTATATATTATGTGTGTTTGTATTTTGTTGAAGAATAATAAAAATTATAATTACTTAAGATTTCTTATGTTGATGATTTTGCTTCAAAGAAAGTTAGAAAAATCGCTATTTTCAAGTGAAGAAAATTTGTAAGTATTTAAAATTTTAAAATTATGTTTAAAAGGTTTTAGTATATTTTGGATAACAAAAATTATGATATAATTGTAATGGTTTTTTAGGTTATATTAGTGAATTTTCTCCGGATATGCAGGATCTCATCTTAAAGTTTAGTACATAATCTCCAAAATGATAGAGACAGCCCGGATGGATGAATATTATAAACGTTGTGTAAACCTAAGACCTTCAAGTATAACTAATGCCTCGGCATGATCCGGTATTATAGAGATATAGGTGTTGCGTTTTTTTACATTTAGGATATTTCCATTAAGGAGAAAAATAGCTAGTTTTCATACGTATCTCTACTATTTAGAATTTGCAATATAAATATTTATTCCAATTTTATATATATATGGTAAATTGTGCGGGGTTGAAAACACACATGATTTACAAGGAAATTATCTATTAATGTCCAAGGAAATAAAAGTAAAAAGTTTCATCAACTTTTTTTTTTAATTTCTTTCTGCTTTTGTATAAAATCTAACTATTATCATTTTAATTGACAATACAATGGACAAAGTAATATTCGAAAATTGTTACTGCTACTCCTTAATTGCAAGAGTCTAATGGGCGACAGTAGTAAAGAGGAATGATCTGAAAAGTTATATTTGATGTTGATCACACAGTAATGGGATGCGACCAATGGAGAGAGAAAGTGAGTATGTTGTTAAAGATGCTCATGAGAGATGTTTACATTGTAGCCATTGTAAAGTGTATTGACGGTGACAATGCTGGTATAGCATGGGAGAAAAATTGATGAAGGCTAATGGTTGTGTTTAGATTTTTATCTTTGAAGGTAATTTTTTTGAACAACTGGTTTGAGTGTAAATTTGTAGAAATTAAGAAAAGTAAAAAATATATAGTAATAATAAAAATAGATGTCGTCTACTTTTTTAAGGGTTGAGACGGCCAATGAACATATGATGCACTAATAAAATAAAAAGGACTAAAGTATTACACCCATAACGTAATGGTATTAAAGTGCAATTAACTCAAAATTTAATGGAATCCCTCTAATCTTTAAGCACCTGTTAATGATTTCTGAAAATGTAACAACTCATTCCGTAAGCTAGTAATTTTTCTTAAAACAAATTTAAAAAATAAAGTAAATAAAAACAAAAATCTCTTAGCAAGCCACCTCGTACTATTGTTGCATCTATCTTGCTACGTGGTACTATACAAAGTCAGGTAGTGGCAATAATAATAGAAGGTGGCAATAATAATAATAGAAGTGGCTTGCTAAGGATTTTTTATTTTTTTATTTTTTTATTTTTTTTAGAATGTACTCCAATCTATTAATAAAAATTATCAACTTATTGAGCCCGTTTCTGTCTCCATTCATATTTTTAATCAATAATAATTTATTATATAAATATTTTTTTTCCTTATTGAACGGTTGTTATATTCTCAGAAGCTACTGACATGTGCTTAAAGATGGAAGGTGTTACAAACTCCAAGTGCATTAATCAAAATTTTATAGACTAAATTACAAATTTTGCTAACTTAATGGTAGTAAAATAAAATTAACTCTAAATTGAATAAACCATTATATACATAATATTTTTAATATGAATCAAATTTATTGAAAATGTGATATAAAATTTACCTTATCACTACAAAATAAAAAATAATAATTATGTTATAACTATCTAATTTTGAACCACAAATTTCATGTAGACTTGATTCCGTGAACAATTTTGAGGCACAACTTTCATGTATGTTGATCTGACTCATATTAGGAAAATCCTATATATAGGGGAGGGAACGAAGATCATTGCCCATGTCTTCAAGAGTTCAGTAGAAGCTTCTAACAATAATGGCTGAGCAAGTTGAGATGCCAAGACTGAAACTGGGAACCCAAGGCCTTACGGTAAACCTTCATCCCTTCTTTCATTTCAATTCATATATATATTTTTTTGGGTTAAAGTTCGTTTCTTTTTTTGGTCTCTCTTTGATTTTTCTTTTGTAGTGTAGAATTGATGACAATGGGATGAATTATTATTTTGTTTTTCTGGGATTTCTTGATAATTGGGATCTGGTGTAATTGAAATTGAGATATGTAAAAAAATTGTTTTTTTTAATGTAAGTTTTAATTTCTGAATGAAGCAGCTGTGACTGTGAGAGTTTTGCTATGTCAGGTTTCAAAATTAGGTTATGGCTGTATGGGACTTACAGGAGCTTACAACTCTCCTGTTTCTGAGGAAGACGGGATTGCGATCATTAAAGAGGCTTTCAACAGAGGAATTACATTATTTGATACTGCGGACATTTATGGTGTAGATAATACTAATGAATACTTGGTCGGGAAGGTAAATTTGCCGAAAATAGATTCTTTTTTAAAATTTTGCAGTTGTTTTGTGCATTTCACAGTCAAAATTACATTCCAATTAATACGAAATGAATTAAAATGGTAAATTTTCATTGTAAAGAAGAATATGATGAAAATTTTGAATGTATTCTACTGTGATTTGTTTGTGCATGTTAATTACTGGAAAAATGACACTTTTATGCATTTATGCTTAGCTCGCAATTGTTATACTCGTAAATTTTTAGGTACAGTCACGTTCTTTCGAAATCTCCTTAGTCTAGCAAGGTGGGAACTGGAAAATGGAGGTGGGCTAAAGTTCTTTCGTTCTTTAACGTTTCCAGTAAAGACTGCAGATTTGTCTTTTCTTATGCCAATCCAACATTTGAGCCCATTTTGTATAACTTTTATTCTCGTGATTTATAGATGTCCTTTCAGCATTATCTTGTGAATTTGTATGTTATATAACGCGTGTGACATTTGCATAAAACTTGGGAGAAGTAGCAAGCTTGGTAATCATCATATGTTTTGGAATTTGAACTAACGAGAAATAAGATTCTAATGTGATGCAGTGGTTATTTCTTGCAAATGAGAGTAGACTCCACAGTTTTCTTATATCGTTGCACTCATTTTGCAGCTTCGACTATTTTTATTTTCAGCACATTTTTGTTGGATTATATAGGTTGTCCTCTTCATTTCATTTTGCCTTGTCATAATTTTGCAGGCACTAAAGCAATTGCCCCGAGAAAAAATTCAGCTTGCAACAAAGTTTGGAGTTGTCAAACACGTGGCTGATCAAATGATTGTGAAAGGAACTCCTGAATATGCTCGCTCCTGCTGTGAGGCTAGTCTGAAGCGTCTTCAGGTGGAATATATTGATCTCTACTACTATCACCGCATAGATCAGAACGTGCCTATTGAAGAAACTGTAAGTGTTTTTATTTTCTCTTATTTTTCATTTTTACCTCTAAAAAATCAATCATGAATTTTCCCCGTTGCTCTTTTAAATTTTGTTTTAAATGAAATTTAAATCCTATGTCAGCTCTATTTGACTAGTCTCGGTGAAGAAAAAACTAAAATTTCACTTCTCACATCGAACATCAAATTATTTCTCTGTTTCAGATGGGAGAACTTAAGAAGTTAGTAGAAGAAGGTAAAATAAGGTACATTGGGCTATCTGAAGCTAGCGCAGACACGATAAGGAGAGCACATGCAGTTCATCCTATTACAGCTCTTCAAACAGAGTATTCTCTTTGGACTCGTGATGTTGAGGAAGAAATATTTCCCGTTTGCAGGTCTCATCATTTCCATTATAACTTTAGATATTTTAGACATGCGGTCCATATTGAGAAAGTTTATACAAGGAAATCGTGTCCATCTTGAGATCTTCTTGGTTATGATGTTTTGTTGTGGAGTTGCATTGCATTGTTCAGCTTATCTGTTTCTCTACTTCAACTCTGGATTATGTTGCTTCTTCGACTTACGGGGAATTGTTTAATCACTAGGGAACTTGGAATTGGAATAGTTCCCTTCAGCCCAGTTGGTCGTGGACTTTTTGCAGGCAAGGGGATTGTTGAAAGCTTGAATCCCAGCAGCAGCTTGGTAGGAAATTAGACCTCTCCCAATTATATGTGATTCTTCCTTTTTTTGAAGAATTACGACTGATTCTTTTTACCGCCAGCTTAAACATCCCAGGTTTACAGGGGAGAACTTTGAAGCAAATAAGAATATATATTTCCGATTGGAATCACTGGCTAAAAAGCACGGATGCACTGCAGTCCAGCTTGCACTTGCATGGGTTCTTCATCAGGGTGATGATGTTGTACCTATTCCTGGTAAGTGAGTCTTCCTAAAGTTTGCCCAACGCAAATCAATCTACCCCTTAACTAGCTCTTACGTTTGATTCGTGGAAGATGTTCTCTCATGTCCTATGATACTAAATGAATATTTGAGATAGCTTTGGTCAACCATTTTAGGAGACGAAGAAAGGAATAAGCATGCAGCAATAGCCATTCTATTAGGAATCATCTAGTCTTTATTTTTTCATATGGTATGCCGAAAAATTTAGTAGCCTTCTTACCGAACATAATTCTGCACCAATAAACGATGAGGGTGCGTAAACATTTATTCTTTCTATCACGGTCAGATACGATGAGGAAATCGGAATCATGTTTTCTAGATATAAGCATTTTTTTCAGTTCTTTGTCTTTGAGTGGCTTTCATTGTTAATTTGTTTGATTTCTTTGTAATGCAGGAACAACTAAAATTAAGAATCTTCACGAGAATATTGGTTCCTTGAAAGTGAAGCTCACGAAAGAAGATCTAAAAGAGATTGCAGATGCAGCACCTCCTAGTGAAGTCGCGGGAAAAAATGTAGGTGATGTTCTTTATGCTTTCTCATGGAGATTCGCTAATACCCCGCCACCAAGGAAGTGAGTGAACTGAGAAAGTTTTCTACCGTTTATTTCCTCTCCATACTTCACCGCATTGTTGATATCAGTGGTTATGATGCTTTCGAGCTTTTTCTACAAACACTGGTGTGTAGTATGATAAAAGAGAAGAATAAAAGAGGAATAAAATAAGTGCAGGGCTTGTTGATATCATTTGCATTATATACTTATTTTACAGAGCTTTAATACTCCGTCTGGTCATTTTTAGTTGTACCAAAAGACCAAATCATACAGATTAAGGAATTCCTGAATTGCACATAAGTTGAGTATTAAAAGAACATAATAGGTTGTAGTCAAAGAAACACAGTACATACATAGCTCTGAAAGAAGCTCCTTCATTCATGATAGTATACCTATGAAAACTTTATCTCTATTTCTTTCCACCGAAGAGCACCACTGGCTCTAGTTCCAGTATAGCTTGATCTTCACGAAGGGCAGCAACATGCTCTTCTGGTAGCCGCACCACCACTGTTCGCCCTAGCCCCCCTTCGCGTGTAGGCATGATGAGAATCAAGCCTTCACCTTCCACATTTCCTATGTGATAGCTAACATGTATAGATTTCTCGTCTTTCTTGAACATTGCACCATACATCGATGACTCGTCAGTACTACTCTGGTTTAGGATCATCTGTTCCATGCTAAGACAACATAATTCAGGACCGTACATTCTAAAAGGATATTTTCCGTCTTTGAATACTTCTTCTTCCTCAATGCTCTCCACATGTTGATGCACAAGCTTAGCAGCATTGCTGAGTCTTTCACTGCCTAATTCTACAGCATTTAGCGATAACTGTGAAAAGATCAGGGCATTGCCAAAATAT
The DNA here is from genome assembly GCA_028566175.1 of Vinca major. Classification (NCBI taxonomy): domain Eukaryota; kingdom Viridiplantae; phylum Streptophyta; class Magnoliopsida; order Gentianales; family Apocynaceae; genus Vinca; species Vinca major. The sequence goes on from JAOWBF010000015.1 coordinate 4,057,441, forward strand.
CCACAAGGGATTGGCTTGTTTCTGTTTCTGAGGTTCCTTAAGTCTAGACATATTGTAAGGGAGTAGTTTTGTTCATGTTTACGTTCTTTTAGTAGCACGATACGCGACCAAAATAATGCTGTTAGAACATCAAATGGGGTGGCTTCTGGGCAGATTTCTTGGACTTGATTTAGATATTTCTTGATCATCGAGTCGGAAAATTTGAAGGTAGAGGTGGACATTTTTACTGATATAGTTTGTGATTTAAACTTTGTTGCATAAAGTTCTGAATTTGTTTGTGAGGAAGATTGAATAGTAGTGAATGAAGAAGGTAAACTGAATATTGGAGGATTGGAAACAGGTTTGCCTCTATGAAGCTCTGTCCAAGATTTTACTAGTTGAGTTACTGTGGTTAAATCTGCATGCATGTGAGGACAACTTATGCCAATAGCTAATCCCCCACATTCAAAATCATTTATCTGCAGTAAAATGAACAAGATTTACAGTGAACTCCAAGTCTATAACTTTTTTTTTATTATTACTATTTTCTTGTTTTTGATCATTTTGATCTCATTTCTATACATAAACCATTTTTTAGCTATTGTTTTTGTTAAATTAGTGCAAAACTAGTGATTTTCAATCACTTTTAAACGTTTTCTGTATATATTTGTCAGTCTTAATATTATTTTTATCAATTTAAATCTGGGATACATGTAGAACAAGTGATTAAAAATAGGAAGTCATGCTCAACTCACATAAAAAATTAGAAAACTCTCACAAACTTTGAAATAACGCTCAATTCACATTTTAATGTGACTTCAAGTTAAGTTCACGAGGTACATGAACTAAATTTATATTATTAAAAAAAAAATTTATGTAGTAAGAATGGTAGAATAAATTAGCCATGGGATTAAATTTTGACAATAGCAAGATAAAAAGATACAAAGATACGGTTTGAGAAAGAAAGAAAATAAACAATGAGTTTTTCCGTCAATTTTTTAATTAAAAATTTAGTATTATATATATAATATATTATTCTTATTCGGATGCGAACTTTAACCGAGTTGAGCGGGTTTAAATTCACGTTCAGCTTACATAGCGGGTTTAAATTCACGTTCAGCTCATATAAAATTTAAACTTGAATATTGAGTTCACGCTCGTCTCACGTTCACATTTTTTGGAGTTATGTGAGTTGGCTTCGGACATCCCTAATTAAAAATGATAGAAAACTACTAGTTGTACACTAATTTGACAAAAAGAATAATTCAAAAATAAATTATGTACAAAGAAAAGTAAAATAAAAATTTATTGAGAAAAAAGAAAAATTGTTTATATATATGTGTGTGTGTGTGGGGGGGGGGGAGCTTTTCTCTCTTAAATTATATTACTAACTAATGTACCATCGGACAAAAAATAAAGTTATTAAAAACAAAATAAATAAAAAAAATAAAACTATGTTACCAAAGGTTGAAAGTACCTGGATCCGAAAGGGTGACCAAATATATGGGTCATCAGGCATATTATCCCACACCGTTAGATCCCTCTCCTCGTCTGCATCAGCTGATCTTAGCCACTCATCAAGGGTGATATCCACCTTAGCCCTTAGCATCCTAACCCCAGCATCATTACAATTGATCTGCCATTTCCCATCCTCCGAACCTCGGGTCAACCGACCCGTAACAGGCGGATACATGCAGAGGAGCTCCGCCAGAGAGATCCGAAGGTTGTCCAAGTCCTGGTCCATCAACCCGTCCTTAAACGGGTTGGACTTGTAGTAGAAAATTACATGAACCGAATGGAATCCCATGGCCTGGTCCAAAGCTGTAAACTTGTGGACTTTTCCTGGCCCAATGGGCCTGCTTGATACCACTGTTAGCACTGAATGAACCTTCACATGGCTACTACTCTTCAACTCTGCCATTCCAATCCCACAGAAAGTCTGTTAAAAATGGATTTGGCTATAACGCAATCCCTAAAAAGTATAATATTCTGACAAATTAGGCGTTGTGAGATTCTCCATAGCTTTCTGACTTGTATGTTACTGGAAAACAAGGCCTGAATATATATAGAAGTTCGGTGGTGGTGGTGGTGGAGGGGAGGTATTGAAGATAGTAGCAGAGAATATGGTGGGAGTTGAAATGGGGATGGGAGGGTATTAGTTGATCAGATGGCATTAATAGAGATGAGTTGGGGATGCTTTTATTGCATGGGTTAATGTCTGGGAAGGAAGTAGCAAGTGTTATAAATATGATCACAAGACAAACCCCTCTGCATGGCCCATTCCTTTTTCAAGGACAAAACTAGAAACTAGTGTACTTGAATTAAGTCTGTTTTGAGTTTAAGACTCAGATTGGGGTCACTGTCTATTTAAATTGAGTATGAAAATGAAACATCCAGTACTAATCTATGAAAAATTTAGTTTGAGTTTGAAACAGTGTGAGACTGAGACCCAATACAATCATACTCTTTATATAGCGGTTGAGAATTAAATTATTACATAGTTGTTAGAGATGTGAGAAATAATTTCATTGTCTTATTTTGAGAATGGGTCAATTTCGTCAACAAACCTCTTTTCTAAGTGTTTATTACATTAGCTAGTTGTATTGGTCTTGTTCACAGGCAGAGAGAGACTCCCTTGTAATATTTGCACTTGGCCAACTTCCCACCAATACTTGAATTCTCGATGTAAATGCTAATGGTTCTCATCCTTCAGAAACTACGAATGTAATAAGAGTATCCATCGACAAAATGATCACTCTAAAATGATCATCTCATGGCTCTATTGAGAATGAATTAAATAAGATGGTTCTATTTCTTAATCTTTCGAACTTGCTTCGCTTTTACAGAACTAAGGTCGAAGGTCGAAAAGATTGAAACAATCTGTCATTCACTAGTAGATGTAGTGAAAGATTCCTCGAAAAGTTAAGGATTACTAATAACAATGTACAACTTCTTCTATCTCCTCCCAACATTTGGCAGTTCTTTTTCTCATTTTTTTTTTTGCTGAAATGCAGTGTTTTCACATTCATTACCCTCTTCTTCTACCTCTTTACCTTTATTTTGGATGACACTTCTATCATCTTCTCACATATGTTGTTCTTGTAGCTCAAGATATGTGTTCTCTTCTCCTGGACTTGTAGACCTTTAAAATGTGGACTTGACAATACCTATATTCTATGGGGTAAAAACAGCAATATAAGATTAGAAAGATTACAGCATAAACTAGTTAGAATCAACATCTACCATCATTAATAAGACAAATTGAATGATGTTTCCAAATATTTTAAAAGAAATTACAGAAATCGTATGATTTGTAATGCAGAACCGATAAGTTTTCTTTCACCGACTATTTTTCACATGATTATCATCTAAAACTTCAAGTGATCATAGAGCACTTTCTCATGCATTAACCTATGTTAACCAGAAAAGCCACTAAATGGAACAGAGAGCCCAAAAATGGAGCAAAAATCCTACTCAAAAAAAAGAGTTTCGACCAGTAAAGCGCGTTAAATTATACTACTACTGATACGCATGTTCGACTAAAGATTGTGAATAGAATGGGGGAAGGGAAATGGAACCAACCGAGAGAGAGAGAGAGTCGAAACACTCAATAAGCATTCCCAAGTCAGAAAGATCTAAGCTACAGAGAATGTACCAAAGCAATACTACATTCCTCCCTCAACTTCCCCAACATCTTACAAGCTTACATTCATATTCAAATGACGAGTCATTTATGGTACTTATCGCAATCTTTTGCTCCTTACAACATAACCTATTCTTTCTTTAACAAAGAATCAAAATCACTGGGAAAACAATGAGCTCTAACCTTCTTCACATTGACAACTCTACCAAACTACAACTTTCAGGAGTAATAAAAATAAAACCAAGCAACACCGTCACCATTGCAAATTCTAACTTGCATCAGTCCAAGATCAGCTCCCCATTACATCATAGCACCACTTTAACCAAAATGCCGAGAAACGTTCAATCAAGAACATATATATGATCAAGTTCAGTACTTTACAGAAAGGACCATATAATTTCTTTTCCCACTCGTACCTAAAATTTCTTCAACCTAATCGGTGGCGGCAATATCATAACTTTTCTCCCAACAAGAAATTCTCATATCAATATAGTCATTTACATATCTACAATAGAAAGAAACTACTCCATAAAACACCCTAGTCTAAGAACAAATTGCTAATGTATACTACCTCCGTTCCAAAATATTTGCAACACCGCATTAAACCAATACATATTTATTTTAACTTTTCCACTCTTACCCCTAACCAATTACTCTACTACCCCTAATAATAACTCTCCAGTCATTGATTAAAACATTTAGACTCTTTTCCTCCGATTAATTACTTTTCAATCATTCCTTAGTCTGAGCTAAAACTACAAATGTGACAAACATTTTCGAGCGGAACTAGCAAAAGATTGTAACTTTCTGAATTGAAACAGCAAATAATCATATTCAACCCTAGAATTCCCCAAATTACAAATAAAAATCCAAATCCAGAAATGAAGAATTTACCCAAATTATCAAACTGAAGGCCGATTCGAATCATTCCGTTCCATCTCAATCTGCTGTTTCTGTTTCTCAACAAGTTTATCAATCGCCGTCTGAACAGAATCATGACCACCGATTAACAATCGAGTAATAACCTCCGGATCCTTTTCAAATCGAGATTCTTCAAACTCTTTCCTAGCATTCTCTCTAAGAACATCTCTCCATAGAATTCCTCGAGAATCGGTCCACGTGAAATACCGAGTTGCTCGGATTATGTCTCGGTAGAGACTCAGTACCTCGCGACGAGTGGTAGTGAGTCGCTGCCGAGTTAAGAGCTCGTTCTCCTCCTCGTCATTTGGGATCTTCTTATCTTTCTTCTTCGCCACATGTCTGTCGAATAGCTCTTCGATCGTTTCGGGGCCTTCGTGTAAGAGGTGGCGATTGGTGGTGGTCCTGCGGTGTAGATGAAGAAAGATTTGACATTTTTGGAGCTTGCTTGTCATTATTGTTTTCTGAATAGAAGTACAGAATATGAAAATTAACCCAATGCAGAACAAAATTAACCTAAGAACATCAAAATATGAAAATTGCAGAAATAAAATTGACCCAAGAACATAAAAAATTCTAGAAAATGTGGGGTTGGATGGCTCTTCAATTCTCCATCTTGATCATCTTGGAGATGCTGTAGCAAAGTGTTATATCTAAAGGTTTCCAGAGTCAAATTCAATAACAATTGAAGAGTGAAATGAAAATTCTATTGATCAAAAGAACAAGAACTGAGCTAAATTGAAGCTCAAGATACAACAGAAATGAGGTCAAGAGAACAGTTTGGGTGGAGAAGACGATAACGTCAAATACAATTTCCAACAATACCCAAAATAGCTCTAACCGCCTCTATTTATAGAAAATATATGAAATATCTAACAATCTGGGTTATACCCGTGAGCTAGTAACCCGACCCGCGCCTTCTTCTTATTTAACTGGTCGAGGTATCAAATCCTCATTTTAACATATAATCTCCCTTTATTTTCC
>JAOWBF010000015.1:4075062-4091559 GCA_028566175.1 Vinca major
CTTTTGGACAGAAAATACAAGAGTGTAAAACCTTACCTTTATTGCGTAACGCGAACTTCACAAAATTACACTTTCTTTTTTTTCCCGAAATTTTAGCACTCTACTCCGATGACAGTAACCAGATTGTAGTCTTAGAAGTCTTATATCATTGATTAAAATATGGGACTGATCAGAGCACACTTGATATCTCGGTCAAAAGTTCTAAGTTTGCTGCACAGGATTTTCCAGCATATGTTTCTCTCTTTTATTTCTTTTATCTTTTGTTTCCCAAAGTTGCACCATTTCTTTTCCATACATCTCCTAACAAATGTAACCAACTAACCTCATAAATTAGCACTTAGGCCCTCTTAATTCCAATTAATGTAATTACGCCCCTAAGACTTAATAGAAAAACAATTAAGAAAAAATAAAACATATAAATATAAGTAAAAAAGTTACGGGTATCACATCTTTACCCCATTGCGAAAGTTCAATCCACAAAACTTACTCACCTCAATCTTGGAAAATGTGTGGATGTCTTTTCCTAACTTCCTCTTCCAATTCCCAAACTACCTCACGTTCGGTGGGGTGCTACCATTGCACCTTAACATACGGTATAATTCTTTGTCTCAAAACTTGTTCTTTTATTTTCACAATTCGAACCGGTTCCTTTTGATATGTCAAGTCCTCTTGAAGTCCTTATGGTTCAGCTTTCAAAACATGGCTCGGGTCAGGTACATACTTCTTTAACCGGGACACGTTTAAGAAGTTGCGGAGTCGAGATAATGATGGTGGTAAATCTAATCGGTAAGCTAATTCGTCAACCCGTTCAAGTATCTCGTAAGGTCCCACATACACAGACTTAATTTTCTACTTTTTCCAAATCTCATAACACCATTGGTTGGCCATACCCTCAAATCATCCTTGTCCCGACTTGAAGTTCTAATGGTCTTCGTTTACTATCAGCCTCACTTTTCTGGCGATCTTGTGCATCTTTTAACCTTTCCCGAATCAACGAAACCTTTTCCAAAATTCCCTGTACTAATTCTGGCCCGGTCACTGTGTTCTCCCCAATGTCATCCCAACACACCGACGACCTCCATTGCTTCCCACACAATGCCTCATAATGTGTCATACCAATACTAGCTTGATGGTTGTTGTTGTAGGCGAATTCCACCAATATCAAATGGTTACCCAATTGCCTATGAAGTCCAAAACACAAGCCCCCAACATGTCTTAAAAAGTCTAAAATCGTCTTTTCTGGCTGACCATCGGTTTGATGATGATAAGCAGTACTAAGTGAAAACTTCGTTCCCATTGCTTCACTAAAGCTCTTCTAAATACGTGACAAAAAAGCATGTCTCGATCTGACACTATGCTGACTAGTACCACATGAAGTCTAACTACCTCCTCCATATACATATGTACCAACACATCCATCGAGGCCTAGTTATTCAATGGTAGAAAGTGTGTAGACTTCGTCAATCTATCCACGATTACCCAAATAATATATTTCCTTGTTTTGTCCTTTGGCAATCCAACCACAAAATCCATCGTTATGTGTTCCCATTTCCAAACGGGAATGTCCAATAGTTTAAGAAATCTTACGGGTCTTTGGTGTTCCACCTTCACTTGTTGATAAACTAGACACTTAGCAACATAATTGACTATTGCCCGTTTCATCCTTTCCACCAAAAGTTGCCCTCCAAATATTTGTACATATTCGAAGCTCCTGGGGTGAACTAATATCTTGGTGTTGTGTGCTTCTTGTAATATCTTTATTCTCAAATGTTAATCTGATGATACACACAACCGATCTCGAAATCGAAGGCTTCCATATTCGTGAATATGAAAATCCCTATGTTCATCTGATTCTGCCAAACCTAGTCATCTTCTAAAATCACAAATCAGCTTTCGTTGTTTGGTAACCAAAGCTTCGAGTTGTCCTGAACTCTTCCTATTAAGTGCATCGGCCACACGATTAGCTTTTCTCGGATGATAGCTAATCGTCAAATCTTAGTCTATCAGTAGTTCTAAGCATCTCCTTTGCCTCATATTCAATTCTTCTGAGTAAACAAATACTCTAAGCTCTGATGATCAATAAATACCTAACACGGCTCCCGTACAAGTAATGCCTCAACATCTTTAAAGAAAACACGGCCGATTCCAACTCCAAGTCATGTGTAAAGTAGTTCTTCTTCTAAGTTTTCAATTGTTCGAAACATATGCTATCACATTACCTTTTTGCATCAATACTGTAAAACCTGAAGGGGAAAACCTAAGAGAGGGTGAATTAGGTTCTCAAACATTTTTATTTTTCTACCAAATTGGGTTCCTAACTATTCAACTTAACAACAAGTATGGATTGAAGAAGCATCTCGAAGCTGGAATCGTCATTTTGATGAAGACATTAAAGAATTTGGTTTCATCAAGAATGAAGACGAGCCTTGTATTTATAAGAAAGTAACTAATAATACAGTAGTGTTCCTTGTGCTTTATGTGGATGACATCTTACTGATTGGAAATGACATCCCCACATTACAAAGTGTAAAAGCTTGGTTGGAGAAGTGCTTTTCCATGAAAGACTTGGGCGAGACTAATACATTTTGGGTAAAAGAATCTATAGAGATAGATGCAACAAAATGATTGGCCTAAGCTAGAGTGGATGCATTGACAAGGTGCTGAAACGGTTCAGTTTGCAAGATTCTAAAAAGGGATTCTTGCCCATGTCAAATGGCATTAAACTCAGCAGAACTCAAGGACCTTCAACAAAGGAAGACCAAGAGTGCTGAGTAAGATCCCATATGCTTTAGCCATTGGGTCTATTATGTATGACATGTTATGCACTCGCCCAGATGTCTCATTCGCGTTAAGTATGACTAGAATATATCAACCTGACCCTGGAGAGTCACATTGGGTTGCAATCAAGAGCATTCTTAAGTACTTGAGAAGGACAAAAGATATGTTCTTAGTTTACGGAGGCCAGGAAGGAAGTCTGGTGGTAAATGGTTACACAGATGCAAGCTTCTAAACCCGCGCAAATGATTTTAGATCGCAATCTAGTTTGTGTTTTGTTTTAATGGAGGTGATGTGAGCTGGAAGAGCTCAAAGCAAGAAACCGTGGCCGACTCTACAGTAGAAGCTGAGTATCTGGCTGCCTCTGAAACACCTAAAGAAGCTGTTGGGATCAGAAAATTTGTTGATGGATTAGGTGTCATCCCTAGCATTGTGAACCCAATGGACCTTTATTGTGATAGTACTGGTGCCATCTCACAAGAAGGAACCTAGATCTCACCAACGACCCAAACACATTCTCAGGCGTTTCCATCTGATTAGAGAGATCATTGACAAGGGAGACGTTATAATTTGAAAGGTTCATACAGACGAAAACATTGTAGATCCATTGACCAAGCCACTCCCGCAACCTAAACATGAGAGTCATCCTAGGTCAATGGGATTGAGGATCATGCATGATTGGACCTAGGGCAAGTGGGAGATTGTTAGTTGTGCCCTAGGACCATTAGCATATGTTGTACATTTTATATTTGTTTGAGCATGTCATTTGAATAGTTAATTTTGCTTCTAAACATCAAATGCGTGATTTGATAGTAAAACTCATTAGCTTATGTAATTACTATTCTAGTTGTCCCTAGTTAAGGTTCTTTACAATGAAATAAAACTACTATGATGTTTGATTCATGATCATGTTATACTAATCATGTGTAATAAATAAAAATCATATAATCGATGCAACATATTGGGATATATTGTATCGGACGTGATCTATTAGAGAAGTAATACTTCATGGTCCTCAGTCATAAGTATTACTTCCCCAATACTATTTTGGAATCCTTAGACCCTATGTCTCTATTGATTCTAGCATGAATTGAGCCATATTTTGACTCAGTCGAATATTACTTTCAATAGAGTAATCAATACGACTGATGATCGGATGTAGTATCCTATCATGGCTTGAATGTGAAAGGCATTGTAAGGGATTTGTCCCTCTCTATTATTAGAGAGAGATATCTATGGGCCCCTCGATAGGAAAGACTGTCTAAATGCATGGCCGTGCTCAAATGTATTTGATAACGTGGTTATTAAATATTATTTGTTAGAACAGTCTACCTAGAGATCGAGCACAAATACAATTAAGCTTTATAAGGGTGACGATTACCATGCCTTATGCTTAATTAGGATATCGCGAGACAAAGGGATCAAATAGTGGATTGATGTTAGGTTCCGTTGTACATTCATTCACTCTGGGTAGTCACAATGTCCTGTTAGGGACCTCTTGTGATTTATGAACACATACTAATACTAAGTGTGTTTTCATTTCCATTGTAATATGAACCTACAGGGTCACACACATAGACGAGTTAACGAGCTTCATGTCCAGATTCAATGAATCTAGAATGTGTCTAGGTTCATTGTATCTGACATTTATTTTTCTGAGAATAATAAAACATTATTATTCGAATTAGAGATGAATGAGTGACATTTTATGTATTTAGTTATAGCTGGGATTACGTGAGAGTTATTATCCAATAAAGACTCCCACTATCAAAAGAAGTCTAGATGACGTGGGAGTTAAAGACTCCCACTTCTAGAAGAGGTGGAAGGGACATGGGAGATGTTCTTGAAACAACCTCTCACACCCTATATAAATCTGTCTTGGCCAAAACCTTAGTAATTAATGCTTGAGCTGCAAAAATACCTAAATCCAAGAATTCTGATTTCTAGTTCTCTGCCTCATTTTCTCTCTAGATTATTTGAAACCCAGAAAAACGAAGAGCTAGCACTCGCTGCTTCTTTCGTCGTGTGGATACCGGTAGAGAGTAATTCAGCAAGGGAGGACTCAAGGTGGTTACAGCTGAGAGACAAAAATGGAATCTTTAACCAAGAAACGTAAGTCTTTTTCAGTCTGTTTTTCGATTCGTTTGGTATGAGCGGATCCTTCAGGGGAGGACTCATGGGTGTTTAGAACGAGTTGTTGCCCATGATTCCCTTCAATTGTGACTACCTATAGTGAGTAAATGTACGGTGGAACTTAATATCAATACATTATTTAATCATTTTGTCTCGCAATATCCAAATTAAGCATAAAGTATGGTAGTTGTCATCCTTATAAAGCTTAATTGTATTTATGCTCGGTCTCCAGGTTGATTTTCCCAACAAATAGCATTTAATAACCACTTTATTAAATATACATTTGAGTACGGCCATGCATTTAAACAGTCTTCCATATCGATGGGCCCACAGATATCTCTCTCTGATAAGAGAGGGACATATCCCTTACAATGCCTCTCACATTCAAGTCATGATAGGATACTACATCCGATTATCAGTCGTATGAATTACTCGATTAAAAGTAACGTTCAACCGAGTCAAAACGTAGCTCCATTCACGATGGAAACGTTAAAGACATAAGGTCTAAGGATCCTAAATAGTATTTAAGAAGTAATACTTATGACAAAAAGAACCATGAAATATTACTTCTCTTTCGGATCAGGTCCGATACAATATATCCCAATATATTTTATCTATGATATGAAGTATCTATTACACATGATCAGTAAAACATAATCATCAATCAAACATCATACTAATTTTATTTCATTGTATAGAGCATTACATAAAACTATGGACAATCAGAATAGTAATTTCGTAAGCTAATGAGTTTTACTATCAAATCACATATTAGATGTTCAAAAGAAAAATTATCTATTCAAATGACATGCTCAAAATATATAAAACGTACAACATATGCTGATGGTCCTAGGGAACTACTAACAATCATGAAAGAAAATCTTGATGAAGGTAGCAAATCTGATTATACTTATGTCAAGCCTTACACCCAAAGAATCAACGATGCGAGGATGTCTGTTGGTTACCAACCGCCAAAATTCCAACAGTTCGACAAAAAGGGAAACCCTAAGCAATATGTGGCGCACTTCATTGAAACATGTAATATTACAGAAAGTTATGAAGATCTCTTAGTAAAGCAGTTTCTATGGTCTCTGAAAAGAAAATGATTCCAATTGATACACTAACCTTGAGCAGAAAACTATTGATAGTTGGAATCAATTAGAACAAGAGTTTCTCAACCGCTTCTACAATACCTGTGAAATTGTTCGCATGGTTAACCAACTCTCGCCAATATAATTGTGAGCTGGTGATTGACTACATCAATATGTGGAGGAACTGGAATCTCAATTGTAGAGATCACTTGACTAATCATATGTGATAGAGATGTGCATCAAAGGCATATGTTGGGAACTGCAATATATTCTAAAAGGAATCTTGTTTGAGACCTTTGAAGAATTAGTCACTCGAACTTATGACATGGAGTTGAACATTACTGCAAATAAAAGGGAAAAACACCTGTTCAAGACCCAAGCAAGGCAAAGTAAAACGTGATTGTAAGTGTTGCCACAAAAAAACCTGGTCGGGCATGAACTAGGAAACTAAGTCGATCGAATTTATATTCACACATGGATTTACTTCCCTCAAGATGGGGTGCACATGGAAAAGGATGACATGGACTAGTGTACATTATTGCAAAATATTTCTTCATGTTGTAAGCTGGACCATAGCCAAACAGACTACCTTAAACCTAAATATACATTATTAGATAAGAATCCCCAAGCAGTAAGCTAAGTATAAAGGGTTGGATTCTACATAAGTATGTATTATTACCTTTTTGGACTGAAATTCTCACTCATAAAGCTTGGCTGATTAAAAAAAAGGCCAAGTCTTAAGTGTTTACATGAATTTAAGTGCATAAAGTTGTAAGGAAGCTTAAAAAGATATTATAAATGAATATAAAAAAGAATGTTGAATGTTAACTGTGATGTCCCTAATCTCTTTCTTCATCTTCTATTTATAGTTTTGAAATGAACGGCCTTCCCAACTTGAATTTTCCCATGACCCCATGACCCTTGTGAAAAAGGACATGTTTTCATTTCATGGTTGTTGTGGAGAACGTGAGAAAACTCTTATGTCTTGGTCATCTAGTGGTTGCACGTTTTCCCCATTTTTAGGGGTTGTTCGGTTGTTACTAGGAACTAAAATTTGTCCTTCCTCTTATGTAGATTGTGGTAGTAATGATTATATACGACCTAAGACTAAGTCAATAGTGGTGTAAAAAATCATTCTTTGATATCCCAAGACCCTTGCTTAGCCATCTCGACTAGTAGCTCTTCTGGTCGGTTGGGATTTTGGCTCCTTTCCCGCTTCCTATTCAAATGTTTCAGCCAACCCCTTTTTCCTTGTCCGGTTAGTTTTCTTGACACATGTTGAAGATCTCGGTTGTCCGTCTATTTGTCCGCTTACTGGGTAGCTCGGCCAACCGAGATGTTTTGGGTGTCAATAGTAAGAAATCTTCAAGTCATCTGCCAAAAGTGAAACTAATAAATCAAAGGCAAAAAACACTGAGCCAGTCAAGATCTCTACCAAGTTGTCCCAGAAAGTGACCAAGATAGTTGATCCAGGCAAAAATCGAAAGAATCAACACTCTAGAAACAATGCAAGAAAAGAGTATATGTTCCTAGACTATGATATCCCTCTGATGTTTGATGAACTTATAGCCGCCAAAGCTATAGAGTTGCCGCAACCAAAACGACTTAATGAGGTTGGACGTGATAGTGTTCCAAATTATTGCAAGTTTCACAGCATAATTGGCCATCCGAGCGAAACATTTTAAGTCTCTAAAGATATTATCATGCGATTAGCCCGAGAAGGATGTGTGCTCCTCAAGGTAGATAAGGCAGTTGTTAATCAAACTTCAATAATATATGCTTTCTTGGACCTCGAAGAGGGAATTGTGAAATCAAGTCTGGATACTTTGACCCTGTGAAGTGGAAGGCTAATGTATATTTTGTTCTCGAATTATTGAAGAACCACCTTTACATGATGAGGTACAATTGGTAGATGAAGGTTTGACTATTGTGACTCGTAAGAAAAAAAGGGCAAAGTCTACACGAGTTGAAGCATCACCGATTATGATAAAAGGAAATAAGAGAAATGTGCCAAAGGTGAAGAATGAGAAAGTCAAACCCCCTCTAGATTGAAAAATACTCCACCACATAGGTCCACATTGAAATACCCTATTAGGTGTAATGAACCTAAGGGGTGGAGTGAATTAGGTTCTTAAAAACTTTTTAGCTTTCCTAATACTGCTTTGCCTAAATGATCACCTTAACAACAAGTATGTTGTTTAACCACATATGGTGATTTAATTATGTTCAAGGCAACTTAGATGACTAAGTGAAGCAATCATATAAAGTAAGGAAACATGTGTAAGTTTTCCATCCTAAGCAAATAGTTAATGTAGACAAGTAAAAAAGTTAGCAATTCATGAACTATAAAGTAAATGAGTAGGGATAGAGAAAACTAACACAAGGATTTATAATGGTTCGATTCACAAAGAGTCCACATCTACTACCTTAGGACAAACCAAAGGATTTCAACATCGACTAATGAATACCCTTCACAACAAATGCAAGGTGGGTTCTACGTTTTATAATTGCCCCAACAAATGAGTACTTGTGCTTCGCTAAGAAGACTCCACTGACAAAGAATGTTAATCTCACAAAGAGCTAATCTCACCAATGAGATACTTGCCTCACACAGAGGGTTGTTCCTTCACTAAGAAGGCTCCACTCACTAAGAGTGTTTTTCTAGTTCTCAAAAGAACTAAGCTCACAAAGAGCTAATCTCTCAAAAGAGATACCTCTCACAAGAGAATTTTTTGCCTCACCAATGAGAACTTAGAAACACTCACAAAGAATGAAGCTCACCAAGAGCTTTTTCCTAGTTCACAAAGAACTAGTTTCTCATAAAGAGAAAATAGGTTAACTAGTCTCTTTAAAATGAGACTTTACAATATAACTCACTTACAACAATTTCCTCTTGGAATGGATTTACAATTGAAGCTCTAATCACTCTTGAGAATAGAAAGATAGATGAAATTTAAGCTCAACTAAAATATGCTTTTGAATGATATTGAATTTAAGCTCAAAAGTGTTTCTTTGCTTGTTTTTTAAGTGTATTGCCTATGCCCTCTGATGGCTTGATTAGTTATGAAAATTCAGCTTTACAAGCTTTATATAGGGTAAAAATACACAAGCAAAGATGGTCACAACAACCATAATTTTGGCCTGAATTTTACAGCTTCGGTAGACCAGACTAGGCAATAGGTCGTCCGAGGCACTTCCAAAGTAAAAATTAAAAGCCCTCTATTTTCATCTTGGTTAACCGAAAGAAGGGGTCCGGTTTTCCGAAGTAAGGCTCGATCAATTGACCTATAGTAAGGTCATCCGAGAGAATATAGCTGTTAGAGTTTTGGAACATTCAAAATCCGACTATGGAGAAAAAAACAACCTCGGTCGACCTGACAACACATGTCGTCGATCGAACTTCATATGGTCTTCCGAGTCTAGGCATAGGTTAACCGGAATGCAGTCCTAAAGTGGTTTTTCCAATTAGTCAAGTTCCTAATATTCTCAAACTCATGCCTAAATGTTTTGTAAAGATATAAAATACATTTTAAAGAACTTAGGCATTGACTAACGCTTGACTATGTTTTCAAAAACCTTTCCAAGAATTGAAACTGTAAAACATGAGATTTTGAAAATATGCATGGTTGAGCTTTAAACATTCTATATCCTAGTATTCTCTAGGAAACGACTTGTCACAAGATAATATCTATTAAGCCTAGGTTAATATTATTGGAGGTCTTCAAGTTTTGTAGATGAATTCTTCTTGGAGCTTTGACTTGAAGACTTTGATCAACACCTTCTTGGAGTGTTGAAGTCCTATATAAATTTTGAGTTGTAATGTATTGGACTTCACACTTCTTCTTGTCAAGGAGCATACCTCTTGATTCTTCTCTTGTTGGATTGAGTAGCTCTTGACGTGTTGATCTTTCTTCTTTATGACTTTGCAAGTACTTCCACGACATGTGGATTGACATCAAGCTTGTGCCATTGGATTCTTGCAAAGTGTTGCTCTCCCTTGTGTGTATGATGATAATTTTGGTGTACACAAGTAGCTATCTTGCCATTTTAATCAATGTCACCGTGAATGCAAAGGATCGTATCATTAAGAACATGCTTACACATACATTAGAACTATCAATAGTTTGTTATCATCAAAAGAAGATTGATCACATTAGCCCTTAGGGCTTACACAAATCTCCCATCATTTTGGATGATTGCTTGCTAAAAGGTTTCATCGATCTAGATGTATCTATGTCATACACAAGAAAGAAAGTGTTGAAGAGGGAGTCGTTGATTGTGCTGAAGTCACTTTCAATGATTATGATTTATTTCTTGGCTAAGTTCCCACAGCAGACCACTATATGTGGTCGGGTATCCCAAAGAGAAAGGGATAATTAGTATAATGTTAGATAGTGGATCCGCGGTAAGCATCCTACCTTTGCGAACAGTACAAGAATTGGAAATTCCAGCTGAGGACCTTTCCCAAAAACCGCCTCATGATCTAAGGATTTGACAAGGAGAGAAAAGAGTCATTGGGAGTTGGGACATTGAGAGTCAACTTATTAATGGAGAAAATGGCTTCAAGTTCTTTTCTACATGTCATCAACCTCAAGACTTCTTACAATATTCTATTACGAAGACCACGGCTTCTTGAAAATGGTGTGCCTTCCACTCTGGATCAGTGTTTCAAATATTGTCAAAATGGTTTAGTGAAGAAGATAACTGCTGATGATAAAACCTTTACATATGCAGAAACATATATTGTTGATGCAAAGTATTACATTCGAAAAGAAGGTGAATCATGATATGCAAACGGAGAATGTGGCAAAGGAAAAAAACATTATTGTTGCTTCATTTGATACTAGTTAGTCTAGCACTGACTAATTGTGTCCGTCAAATTTTATTTAACATTAGATTTTAGTTCAATGTAAATTTATTGAATTTAATCGAAAGTAGAGTTTAGCATGCTAATTTGTTTAACTTGTAGAACATTGTTTCAGTAACACAAGAAAATCTCATCTTCTGAAGACCAAGCTATGCAAGTATATTATGCTCCTGGTTGCCTTCAGTCAAAAACACTAAGGATACAAGGTATAAAAGATAATATATTTTCCTCATCATTTCTTTACAACTCAAGAGTAATATATATACACAATGTGTAGTAACAACTACTCCTTAATTATGGGGATTATGATCACCTATGCTAGGAAAATAATAAACCATAAAGATACAAAATATATTGTACAACAATAATGCACCAATCTTGGAACTAATTGTTTAAATTATCAACACTCCCCCTCAAGATGGTGCATATATATTTGTCATGTCTATTTTATATAGACAGTTGCTTAATGCTTGGCGTGTCACTGCCTTGGTAAGCATATCTACCAATTGATCTTGAGACCGAACATGAGGTACTTCAATTAGCTTTGCTTCTAACTTTTCTTTGATGAAGTGCCTATCAATTTCAACGTGTTTAGTTCTGTCATGTTGGACAGGGTTATAAGCAATATCACATGCTGCTTGATTATCACAATATAACCTCATAGGACTATGTTGTTCAATAGCTAATTCTTTCATCAGATATTTAATCCAGAGTAGCTCACATATTCCCTTAGCTATTCCTTTATATTCCGCTTCAGCACTAGATCTTGCAACTACTTCTTTCTTCTTTCTTCTCCAAGTAACAAGATTTCCTCTTACAAATGTTAAATATCCAGATGTAGATCGATGATCATCAATGGACCCAGCCCAATTAGCATTTGTATAACCTTTAACATCTAAATTTTTATTTTTGGTGAAAAGAATCCTTTACCTGGTGAGGACTTCAAATATCGCAAAATTCGTATAACTGCATTCATATGTTCTTCACTTAGAGAGTGCATGAATTGGCTCACAATGCTTAGTGCATAAGACTAATCTGGTCGAGTATGTGCGAGATACATTAGTCTTCCAACTAGTCTATGATATCTCTCTTTGTTGGTAGAACTTGATTTGAATGTATTCCCAACTTTAGATTTTCTTCCATCGGAGTGTTAGCCGGGCTACTTGTTGTCATACCAGTTTCCTTTAACAAATCTAAGGTGTATTTTCGTTGAGATAAGAAAATGTCTTCTTTTGATCTTGGTACTTCAATTCCTAAGAAATACTTTAACTCACCCAAGTCTTTCATTTCAAATTCACGAGATAGATGATCTTGTAATTCCTTCATTTCTTTAGAATCATTCCCAGCCAGTATCATATCATCAACATATACAATAAGAACAATAATATTTTCTATTTTTCGCTTTAGAAATAGAGTATGGTCTGCATTACTTTGCCTATATCCAAAAAGTTTCATAAACTTTGTAAATCTTCCAAACCATGCACGAGGGGGATTGCTTCAAGCTATAAAGAGCTTCTTTTAGTCTACATATTTTCCTGCTATTTTCAACATTCATATTACATCCTGGAGGCAACACCATATAAACCTCATCCTCAAGAATTCCATGTAGAAATGCATTTTTAACATCAAACTGATGCAAAGACCAATCTAGATTCACCGCTAAAGATAGTAAGATTCGAACAGTATTAAGTTTTGGAACATGAGCAAATGTCTCCATGTAATCGATTCCATAAGTTTGTGTATAGCCTTTAGCAACTAGTCTTGCTTTGTAGCGTTCGATGGTGCCATCAGCCTTGTATTTAATGGTGAACACCCATCTGCACCCAACTGATTTTTTTTTTCCTTTAGGTAAATCAACTATCTTCCAAGTTGAATTCTTTTGGATAGACTTCATTTCCTCATTCATTCCTTCTCTCCATTTCGGATCCTTTAAGGCTTCCTGCACATTTTTAGGAATAGATACCGCGGATAATTGATGCGCAAATGAAGTATTATTTTTTGACAATCTGTGATAAGACACATGGTTACTTATAGGGTATTTAGGCATAGAATTAAGAAAAGGTTCATAATTTACTTTAGGTACTCCTCTTGTAGTACGATCATGTAGTAACTTTCATTGGGATAGTTCGTGACTCACCTGAGGTAAAAAATCAAGAGAAGAAGATGGCGTTACATGTTCTTGTACATTTGTGATTCTTTCAGATTGTGTATCTATATCATCAAATTGTTCTTGTGCGTTTATTTCATCTAAAGAATGGTAATCCAACTGTTCCATTTCATTCCCTATATTTTGTCCATCGTCGTTGTCTACAATGTCACTACTTACATTATCCAAATGATAATCCAGAGTCTTCAATTCATCTTTGTTAAACTCCCCCTGAAGTGGAGACTCGGGAAAAGAATAGTACATAATATTTTCATGAAAGACAACATCAAGAGTATTATACAACTTTTTAGTAGGGGATGGTAACATCGATAACCTTTTTTATGCAGGCCATAACCAACAAAAACACATTTAAGGGATCTAGGTTCAAGTTTATTTCTCATATGTTTATGAAGGTGTACAAAAGCAATGCATCCAAACACCTTAGGAGGCAAATTTTGTTCAATACTAGGAGCATTAACGATATTTTGAAGAATACTAATAGGAGTATGAAATTGTAATGTACCTGATGGAACCCGATTAATAATATAGGTTGCAACAGTTATAGCCTCTCCCCAATAATTAGTTGGCATATGTGCCTCAAATAAGAGAGCTCGGACCACCTCAAGAAGATGTCGATTCTTTCGCTCGGCAACTCCATTTTGCTGAGGTGTGTAGGGACAAGTTGTCTGATGAATAATGAATGCCATATAGATTCAAATATTGTTTTAAATTTTGATTGACAAATTCTCCACCATTATCAGTGCAAAAATATTTAATACGTCTGTTCCAAGTGGGTAAGGTTCTTTCTCCCCCCTTAAGATTTCTCCATTTTTGTCCTTTTCCCATTACCAGTAGGTTTTGTTTCAATTTTTTTTTTTGTTCTTGTTTGCTGATTCCGTGGGCTTCAATGAGATTTGTTCTTTAATTATAAAATCGTGTAATATTAGGTTTTAAAAATTAATTTCGGATCTTTGTTTTCAAACATTTCATTTTAATGGTTTAAAATTTCAGCTCAAAATAGACGACCTTTTTAAGCAAATTGAAAAATATGTTCGTACTAGATCTATTTTCCTTCAAGGAGAACTCTTCATTAAAAACATTAATAAAAAATATCCTCCATAAACATTACCTCAAACATATTTTTTGCTTAATAATTGGATGAAAGTTATAAAGTAATTTTTCAAATTTGTATATATCAACAGCTCGTGATAAGAACTAAGAGATTAATTCCCAAAATGCAAAAATATTTAATGTCAACGACTCACTTCCTAAATAGAATCATAGTTCTGGCTAAAATTGAAAGGTTACATCCAAATCAGATGGAAAGAATCATCTCTCTTCAACACCTAGATGTTTTCAAATTCGTTAACTCTATCACTATAATTCTTCTTAGTCTCAGCCATATACAGTATAGTCCCCATTCCCAAATATTTCTTTCTTAAACTCATCCACACATTTTATGCCGGCAACAGTGCAACACATTAGCAGTTGTAACAACCCACCACACCAGTGAATAAAAAACCAGGGAGATACATGATTTTGGTTAAAGATGGCATCTTATTATGACTTCTCTGCATTTGATAGTCAGAAATTGTAATCATACAGGATGTAAAAGCAAAGGAAGGGTTGCAGGAGAGAAAGAGGGAGAGAAGACGAGAGGAATTCTTGTGGCAACAAAACTTTTAGTTCCAATGATTATGGTGGATTAGAGGTATTTATTTGGCTCGTGTATTGGCGGGTCAGATGAATTTTTCAAATGAAGAATTTGATGAACTGAAAACGAAAGGAAGAAGAAAGTTTTGGGGGGAAATATATGATTTTCTCAATAATTGTAAAAACTGTACAATCAGCTATCTATTTATCGAAGAAAACTAAAAATAACTACTTCCCCATCAACTATTTCTATTTTGAGTAGAAGGATAAATATTTATCTACTAAGTGGACCAGGTCAACTCTATACAAAAGGCCCAAACTAATTATACAAGCCCAATACAAGACTCCAACCCATTAACTCTATATTCCAAAATATAAAGATATCGAACTACAAATTAAACTTCAACTTTGCTTCTTCTGATCATCCTCATTTCTATTCATATGTTGCTGCTTCTGATCATCACCATCCTTGTTCTTCAGCAGCCTCGCATATTCTGGAGTTTGATACAGTTGAATAATCCCAAACTTTCTACGAGATACTGTAATATTCATGTAGACAGTGCCTTTGTGAACAAATCTACCAATTGCTTGTAAGAAGTAATAGGCAGAGTCTTTATGATTCCTGGTTGATATTTCTCTCTCATAATGTGACAATCAATTTCAATATGCTTGCTCCTCTCACGGAAGACAGGATTTTCAACAATATACACATTACTATTATTGTCACAAAATAGAGGAACAACCTTGGTTTGTTTAACTCCTAAGTCTCCAAGTAAGAACAGAAGCCACTGAATTTTACAGGTAGCCATGACCATAGCTCTGTATTCTGCTTCTCCAAAACTTTTGGATACTGTTTTTTGCTTCTTTGATCTCCAAGAGATCAATGAATTCCCTAAGTAGATACAAAAATCAGTGACAGATCTCCTTGTCTCAATACAACCTGCCCAGTCATGTCTGTAAACCCTTTTAACTCCAAATTATTCTGAAAAGGAAATAACAATACCAAACCTGGACATTTTTTCAAGTATCTAAGGATCATGTGCACTGTTTTCACATGTAACAAAGTAGGTTTATCTAAAAATTGACTTAACTGTTTCACTGTGTAAGATAAATAAGGCTTAGTCACAGTTAAGTACAAAAGTTTACCAATAATCTGCATGTACTTTGTAACATCTGCAAAGGGCTTAGAATCATAATGGGCATATTTTGCCTTTGGATCAATAGGTGAACCAATAGGCTTGCAGTTTAAATACCCTTCTTCTTTGAGCAAATCCAACACATTTTTTTTTGGACAAAGTGTAATACCAATCTTGTTCCTAGCTACTTCTATCCCCAAGAAGTATTTAAGATCCCCTAAATCCTTGATCTTAAATTTATCATGCAAGCAACCTTTAACAATATTAATTTCTTCCATGCTTTTTCTAACTAGAACATCATCTACATACACAAGCAATGCAATGAAAAAATCTCCATTTATCTTGACAAACATGCTATAATCATGCCATGATTGTTGAAAGCCAAGATCAAGTAAAGCCTTAGTGAGAGTGGCATGCCACTTCCTACTTGCTTGTATATAGATTTCTTAAGTTTGCATGCCTGATTCTTCTTACCATTTCCATAATCAGGAGGCATTGCAATATAAATTTCTTCATGAAGACCACCATGCAAAAATTCATTGTTAATATCAAACTGTTGCACAAACCACCCCTTCATAGAAGCCATGGCTAAGAGAGTTCTAATAGATTTCATTTTTGCAACAGGAAAAAATGTGCTTAGGAAATCTACCCCCTATTGTTGTGTATATCCCTTAGCTGTTAGTAGTGCCCTAGAAC
>JAOWBF010000015.1:4262814-4278428 GCA_028566175.1 Vinca major
CCTTGAGCTTGCCTTTTAAGTTATTTGGTAAAGAGTTGTATTTTCTGTCTTGTCGTTGCTGTTGAATTGCCCTGTAAAATTTGTGTTATAGTGTATTCGATTCAAGTATGGAAGGATACATTTTCCGGAAACTTTGAGGTGCTGCTTTGATGCATGCGGGCACAGAATATGTTGGTTAGTGATGCATTTTGGGACTTTATTGCAACTACGACCATTCTGGAGGAGCTCATATATATAATACACAATGGTAACTACTTTGCCATGGAGTGGCGCTTGAAGCGAAGAGTTCATGAACAGTGCTTGCTTGTTCAAATGGTTTTCATTGCGCTTCAAATTACTAGAGCAGTACTTTAATATTCATACATATTAAACCATTTTTATGTCAAACAACACAATAAGCAATTATTTTGGCCCAAATAATACATCTTTTTGCAAGTTTCCTCTAACAGTTGGATAATGTTGAAAATTGACAAGGTGAAAAAGAGCTCACAATTCTCCTTATTTCCCCCGTTGGCACTCCCTTAAACCATTTTGCCAGTGTGTACATCCCGAGATCCTCTCTTCCCGGTGCACTCCTTTTTTTCTTTTCTTGGTAGAATGATATTGAATATAAGAATAAAATACAACAAACCCACAAAATCACATGGCTGGCAAGAGAGGTGGAAGTTTCACAATTCTGGACTCAGTTCCTCAGAAGCTGGAAAAAGTGGAACCTTTATAGGAGGAGATGCACTGCTCTCTTTGCATGGAAGAAGCTTTCCCCTTTGTAAGCTCTTTATAATCCAGGAAGTTGACTGTATGAGGAAAAGTGGTCAGTTGGACATCCAGGAGCCGAAGAAAATAAATAATAAAATAGTTTACGGTATTTATAACATTTAGGAGCTTAATTAATTTCAGAATAGATAGCTAAATGATTCATTAGAAGATATTAAGCACGGTCTACCAACCAGCATAGGTATTTTCCGCTCTAAGGCACAGTGCTTCAGATGACGCGATGTCCTTGCCTCGTTGTCTGCAACAATGGCTGCGAAAGAAACCCTTCCAGAATCAAGACTATTTACCAAACAATTAAGGGTTCTGCATACCTGTCCACCGCCATGCTGTATGGGAAACAATATGAGGAAAACCAAATAACGGTTGGTTTCAGAATAACGAAGAAAAATCTGTAATGTACGCTCAAGAAACCAAAAGCAGTAGTGCTGATGCTGACTTTGTTTCAATAGTATGCATATAATAGTGTAGAGATGCAAAAGATCATGAAAGATACAGATATGAATTGATGTAGACATGAACGACTATATAATTAGAAAGCATAGATTAATTGAACATCGGGATGAAGGTTCATAGACAATAACTCAGCAATTGAAAAGTTTTTCCTTTATGATAATTTCTCTTATACAAAGACAACTGTATCAAAATTGGTTGCCAATGCAGAAAGTTCTAATTTGGAATATGGATGACACACCACCATTAAATTAAACGGAAGTTATCATGCCCAAATATGTATCAAGGCATTGGAATTGACATTAACAAAATACATTATCAAAAAGAAAGGATGCCATGTTTCTAGCATTAATCATTTAATTGTGTTATTCTAAAGAGTAGGGAAATAATAACCATAAAGTTCTCGTGAACAAGGTAAAAAAAATCAGTGATTTACCGTCTTGAATACTTTTTTGATTAACTCGACAAACTCTATCTTCCGTCTCTGATGTTTTGTCTTTTATGTTTAACATAATATTTTTTAGAATACCATTTCTTGGAAATATTCGAGAAGAAATAAAAGCAACTCTTTAGATCAATAAAGAAGAAAGCAAGCTAGCAAAGCAGCAAGTGTAAATGCGCAATAGCCTCCAATTAACAATGTATTAGACTTCGTACCCTTATGATCTTTGCCATGTCAATGCAGAATCGGCTTTTCCCGTGAAGCATGATTGCTGTACCGCCGAAGATGGGTTGATGATCTTTGTAATGCATAGGCTCTCCAATTCTGGAATAACGTCCACCAGAACTTTTGGGGGAAATGGCATATCTATAGGAAAAGATAGCAAAATCTCAAGAAATATGAGCTTACGTTTTAAGAACCATAAAGAAACTAAGAATTTATATATATACCTTTCTCAACTTATAAGAAAAGGAAAATTGAAAGATATTTTTCGGATTTTCTTTTACTGATAATGCTTTCTACCAGAGTATTATTATAATAATTAGTAAATACTCTACCAGATACAATTACTGAATGCATTATAGCAACATATAGTTTAAGATTGTCAATGAGAACAAGACTTTAAAGTTGAAAGATAATAGATTTCAGGAGGCATTTCTTTTATAAAGCATAACAACTGAGAGCAAAGTTGCAATTATTTTCATGGAAGAGTGTAGGCAAATCAAATTGTAGCCTATTTCCTCTATGAGATGTATTAGAATAAACGATAATTTCTAGATGAATACTGCACAATGCCAGTACAAACCGATAAATGAATACAAGAATACGTTTATTTAAACATACAATATCTACATAGGTAGAAGTGATTTGATATTTTAGCAATGAAAGTATAAAGTGAGATTCATGCAATTCTAGGACATACCGCGCAGGAGGTAAGAGAGAACATGCCACGATTGAATCTGTAAGCCATCCAGTTTTAAGCACAAAGGCATTCACAGCACAGCCATACAAGAATTTGATTGTTTGCAGCTGAGATAACAATAGAATCACGACCAGGAATAAGATAAGGTAGGATCCACAATTTGGGGATTAGAATAAAAATTTGTTATTTCAACAAAAAGCTTTGTACGTGAATATGTTAAGATGATAATAATTATAATTAAAGTGGATACAGATAGATGCAACCAACCCTCTTTGGACATAGAACGACAGGAAGTTTGTGATGGTTAAATTTTAAAATACTGTTTCCTCCCGATTTTGGAGGAAAAGGAATATGTGAAAGAACAATCCCACCGCGGTCTCTAATGAGATCCTCAAGTTCCTTTTCCTTCCGATGAGAAAATCCTGTCAACAAGAAGTCTAAAGTTTGGAATATCCGTGTCTTCTCATCTTTCTTGAAATAATTTATTTGACAGCTTTTGCATCCTTGAGGTCCAGAATGAGATCTAAGTGTTTTAGCATCTGTACCAAGAGAACCTATCATGACAGATAACAATGGTCAGCAAGGTGTTTAAAGCTCAAAATTTCTTGGTGACGTACAAATCAGATTTTTCTTACAAATTCTAAGTGATCGTTGTTGCTTTTGAAGTGTCATCTCTGGGTCATAATTGGTCTCGGCCCGCTTTCTTCCTGGAACTTGAACATTATATTCAGAATGGCAATTAGAACGTAACTTCTCAGGATCCTTGATAGTCCGAACATCAACAGCAGCATCCTGTATCAGAGTCTTTGCTTCCAAACCAATAGATCTAAGGCGAGAGAATGCCAGGGAGCGACCACGTGATCTGCCACGCAGGATATGAGGTAAGATCTCCCTTTTCTTTAAAATACGTGACTTGGCCACATCTTTCGCCGTTGTGTTACAGTTTTCCTCATTTGGGAAATGGGAGACAAAATTCTTAATAGTTGAGTTTTCGGGATTGCCATCTAGTGGCAATGGTTTGTCATGACAACTTTCTTTTACTAAATTAGTCCGGGGGTTAGGCTGTAGCACACTATAAGTACTAAGTGAGGTCAACTTCCTATAAACTGCAGGTTGGGACCTCTCAATTTCACTCACAGAAATGCTGGACTCTTCTTCATGAACCAACTTGTTCTGTGAAGTTTTCATCTCAAGCAAGTTGTCTGTTGTGTATTCTGTTGTTCCCGTGGAATATCCTCTGGTAGGTACGCTACCTTCATGGTTAACTGTTGAAGTAGAGATAATATTTTCTGGGGAAATACTACATGGAACAATAGAACAAAGAGGGTCACAAGATGCGCTAGGAGATGCACTAGAACATCCTACAATATCCTGAGAAAGCAATGCCTCTGCGTTTCTTTTATCGCGTAAACCTACAGAAGCAAAGCTTGAGTAGGAAGTGAGGGTGCCTCCATCTTGATTATGAGCAACTGAGTTCTCATCTGGGACAACGTCTGTAGATTCTGTGAAAAAGCTCGTCTCGCCTACTAAAGGTTGAGGAATGAATTTAACTTTGTTGTATGCCACAAGGGAGGATTTTACTTCTTTCTGAGGTGTAAAAAATGTGAGAATTAAAAGATGTAAATCTAATCAATGTAGATGGTTAAAAAACAATTATAAAGACATACGATACAGAAAAGCAATTTGCAATTTCTTTCGCTAAAAGATGGGAAAGGAAGTGGGGGGAACCCCAAGACAAATAGATGAAATGACCTACATCAAATAATCAAGTTGGGTATTCCGAAATGTGAGCATAATTGATTCAAGACAAAATCAGTTACGTTTTCCTTATTATTGGGTTTCTTAAGAAGGGAGTTAAGTTGGGATTCCAAAGAAGTTTTCCTTTTTATATATCTAGATGAGAAATGTACAATATGTATCATTATTATTAGCATACTTGGTATGGCTATTTTCATTGAACCCATGACTACTTTTTATACCCCCAGCATCAGTAGCCTACTTCATCATCCGCTGAACTAATAAGTTCTTCTACCTTACACTCTGCAGTAAACTATAATCAATCAGAGAGTATATCAAGCAAGGAAATGTATACGAAACAATATATAATTACTTACCTTCGAAGCCCAACCACCAAACCAACGGCTTTGATATCGGCCAGGAACTAGATCTTCTAAAACTTTATCATGTTTTTCTACAAAAAGAAAAACAAAGTTAAAACACTAGTTATTCCACAGGGATTAATAAAGAGGAATATGGAAGCACAAAGTGAAAAATTACCAGCAACTTCGGAATTCCCAGCCAAATAAGACTTTACAGGTTCATGAAAGAAACTTGGTTCACCAATGCCACAGTCACCCACCTGCATCTCGAAAATAACATGCAGTTCTTTCATGTTGATAGCAGGGACAACCTAATTACCAGTTCGGCAAAGAAATTAAGAATGGATGTGCAGTAAAGAATGCCAAACCAAGTTATACATTTTTGTCCATCTCGAATGGCAGTGAAGCTTGAACAGTTTCCGGGACAGAGCTACTTGCAATAGGATCATTCTGACAATCCATGATGGAACCGGAACTGAGAGAAGGTTCTTTGGAAATCTTCTTCTGTACGTTATCATCGGAAACAAATGATACCATATCCTCTCTCAACTGTCTTTCAGGGTCTTTGACATCTTTCAGTTTTTCTTTCCCAAAATGAAGAGATCTGCCCGTAGTTTCACACTCCAATTCTTCCCCATATCTACCAATTCCTGCATGATTAACTTGTGATAAATTATCGTAGTGATTATGTAGACCAAGATCACCAATGCAAAATCCAACATCTTCATATGCATCTGCCATAGTAGAATCATCCATATCGAAGAGGTCATCCACTTCACAAATGACCGCAGTATCAAACTTCTCTTTGCAAACATCCAATCGTGCTTTCTTCACCTGAAAAGCAACTTCAAGTGAAGTTGAAACTGGCAAAGATTTTAAAATGGAATCGGTCATCATTCCATGAATTACCACAGCTTCAGAAGCGGCAATAGATAGTTCAACTACATCATTCAATTCGTCTTCAGAGCATTTTCCATTTTCTTCATGCCTCATCAAGTCTGCCTCATAATCAGGTCTTGTATCTAGAGAACAACTTATTAAGGTATCATCTTTTCCTAAAATCAATTGGTTGGTCCTCCCTTCTACAAGTACTGAAGTTTCACGAGCTTGCTTTAGTACCACAGGGTATGATGCAGCTCCCTGGGTTTGAGACGGATCAACAAGTGGACATGACATGCTGTCAGAATTACCATCTGATGTCAGATGAAGATGAACATGGACCACCTTGCAGAAACAAGTGGCATTACCTTAGTCTCATATTTGGATGGAAATGAAAATATTAAATGACAAACACAATAAAGAATGTAATTTTTACCGAGGATTTTTTGCTTCTACTAAGTCTCAGGATATCCTTTATGGGAACAAAAAGAATCAAATAACCTAGGCCAGAGTTGAGACGTTTAACAGTTTTCTTTTCTTTTGGAATACTTACATCCTTAGTAGATGGAAAAGAGCTAAAAGGTGAACTCTCATCACCAGATAGCATTAAATGACAATTCCTGTAACCCTCGCAGCTTGATGAAACAGCATTCCCTCCCTTGTCGATTGCGTGCCCTAGAATCTTTACTTCCTATAAAAAGTTGTAAACATGATTTTCGGACATTATCAACTTATAAACAATCATTCTAACCTAAAAATAAATGTACAAGCATAAATTCTCTCCAGTCAGAAAAGGCTAATTTCAGTCAAAATGGTCATTTTAACACCTACTTATCACATTTTTGAGGTTTCTTATCTTACACAATTAAATAAAACATAAACTAAATTTCAAAAAGCAAAATATATCTCACTGTAAGCATTAATTAATCACAACCTGCAAGAACCAACACAAGAATAAAAAGCGGCAAACTAAAAAATGATTAACCTGAATACGTTGCTCAAATGAGGTTTCTCCTCTATTGATGAACTCATCAAGTGACTCCGCATTTTGCTGCTGAAGCCAAGTAGGTAGCCAAGCAGCTTCCTGTGCCAAACATATACATTAACAAGTACTAGTTAAATCGGAAAAATAAGTCGCAGGTTCGTCACTCCTCCCTAACAATTTAAAAAAAAAATTGCTTCTTTCTGTTACTAAAAAATTGATTTTTGTATTTACATATAAACATAGAAATTTAAAAGGAAAAATAAGCATGTAGGAGAAAATTGAGGAATAAATTAAACATTTTTATTCTAAAATTAGCTAAAATAATTGGCAAAATCAAGAGAATATTATAGAAAAGGGGCAAGAAATCCATACCTCTGAGAATTGAGGAAGGCGAAACCCTAATAAGCTTCCCATGGATATAATTTATTAATTACTACTACTAATTTATATACATATAAGAGAAGGATTTGTGTTGATTTCCCATTGATATAACTGAATCAGCCCCTTTTGGCGCCAAAATCACGTTACTGAACTGGCTTCAGTGCGGTTTTTTGCAGAGGTTGGCGCCATATTGGGCAGAGCAGTATTTGTGAAATGACAAGTCAATCCTTCGCGGTAAGATATCTTATGCGGGTGTAGGTCCCACTCAGTCCAACAAATTTCAATTCTCCCTTAATTTTATTTTTACAATTTTTGCCCTAGATAGGTTGGCTTATTTGAAAAAGTTTATTTAAAAAATGAAAACAAAAACAAAAACATTTTTTTTAGTTCTATCTATAGCAATTTGTCTCGTTCCTTAATCATAAGGTCAGAAGTTCGATTTTTACCTATGAGAATGAGAATGAGAATGGTGCGTAATTCATGGCAAGTCGTTTACCTCCTCAGAGAACTCTCATGACAATGGGATTAGTCACTGCTGGCGGCGCACACCCTCAATCTTTAGGGGGGAAAAGAGATAGCACTTGGCCTTTCAACATTCCTTGTAACTTTTGAGTGTCCTAACTGAGAATAATAATCATGAGTTTACCCTAATACTGTCTTCATCTACTACCAGAAGACCAAAAGATATGAAGATGGCTCAAAAGATTGCAAGAAAACCAAGGCAGATGGGGTTCTTTAACAAGAATGCATTTGATTCAATATTTCACAAAAATATTACAGAGGAATGTCCTGACTGAGTTCAAAGTGACATGTACCTTAAAACAAAGAAGAAACACAAATTCTCAGGTTCATTAATTTGTACAAAATGACATAATGAAAAAAACAAACAAACATTAAATTACAAACTCCTTATAGTTACATAGAAAAGAGAGAGAAAAGTCAGCTAACAACAAAAACATGTAAAAATACAGTGTGGCCTACTGTCACATAATGTAGACCTCTGCCTGTAAGCTCTTTCTATCTCATTCTCATGCTGTGTTTCTATTAACAATAAGATTAGTTCAGCTCCCATAGCATATACAGCACTAAAGCAATTCATTCAAATAATTCCATCCCTGGACGCGCACCTGCTTCCTCCCGCCTCTTTCAGTCTCGATGCCAATGGTAATAGTACGGAGGTAATACGAAAACATTTGGGTTTCAGGAGCCACTAGAATCATTGAGGACAATATCAGCAGGGTCTCCAATCCACGGTTTTCCTTCTCTCCATTGAAACTTAATCCTTAATTTCCCATTTGCATCTACTCCAACTACCTCGCCTTTGCTTGCATGAGTTTCCATCCCCCATCCCCAGCGCGGTGTCACTAGCCCGTCTTTGATTCGTACCTTGTCACCCACTTTAAATGGTCTGACTTTTTCCATTTCTGATGCCTTGCAAAGCCACAGCCTCTCCATAAAGCAGAAGGTTACCCAAAGATCGTCGTTCTCCATGTGGTGCACCACGCCTAAGCTCGAATGAGAAACATCTCCCCACTGATGTGTCGGGGTAGACACTGTTGCCTTAACCCTAACCCAGTTGCCTACACACAGTTCCTCTTCCTCTACAAGGTCCACTTCAGAAGGATCCAATGCCCAAGCTTTTGAACCAGCTGGGGTGTATATTCTCAGCTTTCCATCTGCATCAATAGAAGATATGGTACCAACATTAGTATGATTGTGCCCCGACCACCCAAATCTCGGCTGCTTCAGAGAGTTTTTAACTATGACCCGCTGCCCAATCATAAGCTTGTTAACCCTTTCAAGATCAGCAGTATGCCCTGCCCATTGATCCTGTTCTCCACAAAATTCTATGAGTACATTTCCATCCCATTCATTTCCCTCGTATCTGATCCCTTGAACCACCCCGATGCTGCCTGGCCCAATAGACTTCCAAGAACTAGCATTTTCCCTCAATTTAACCCACTCTCCCACTTCAAACATTTGCTCTGTTTCCAGATCTGCAGGATCTCCTCTCCAAAAACCTGGCAGACCAAAGAATGCCACCCTCACTTCTCCATCAGCATTAACACTAGTTATAACACCTCTTGAATCATGCTGAGCCCCTCTCCAACCCCACCTAGGTTCAATTATTCCACCTCTGAATTTGACATGCTGCCCAACTTTAAATTCCTGAACCTTTTCGACATCCGTATAATGAGTGCTCCATTTTCCTTTCCTGAAACAACATGCTAATTCCAAATAACCAGTCTCCTGTACACCATGTACAACTGCTAAACTCTCTTTTCCAATGCTGTTCCAGTCATAACTGGGTCTTACACCTAGGCTTGGCTTTGAACGTACCCAATCACCTACTTCAAAACCTGATAGCTGTTCTGCATCTCCAGGAGAGACTTTCCATAAAGAATGTCTTCCTGCAACTCTAACCTACAAACATAACCAAAAGCTACCATTCATCATGACTTCAAAAAGTTAAGTGGAAATAGAAAGCCCTAGAAATTGATGGAAGTAGAAAATTTCTCTCGTTTTTCTTTATGGTTGCAGTATGATTATGTGCATTACTGGAGTCTCGTGGACTACCACTAGAGGAACCAATTTAGAAAGGATGGAAAGTTAAGAGGTAAAAACTTATCAGAAGAAAATTTTAAAAAGAAACAAAGAAAAGAAAGGGAATTCATTTCATTAAAGATGCTTTCTTTATGCACCTTTCCATCCTTCACATAACGATACATCACATGAGATATCGAATATGAGACATTTTATGCGAATATCAATATGAATCAACATACATTTGGTCAAAGATCAAAGTAAATGGCTAAATGCACAACGGGCTTACATTTAAAGCACCATCCATGTCAATTCGGAAAACTTTGCCGATAGTAGCTGGTGTCTCATTTGACCATCCAAGCCGTGGTTGGGTAACTGAAGGCATCACATGGATCTCTTGACCCACTTGAAAAGCAGGCACCTTTTCCACATCTGTAACTGAGCAGCAAAAAGGTTTGCTCCTAAAGCAGAAGGCAATTCCCACATCACCGTCCTCCTCCACACTGTGAATTATCCCCACACTATTCCTATTTATATCCTCCCATCCATATTTAGGGGAAGGCACTGAAGCTTTTACTCGAACCCAATTCCCCACCTTCACAAAGAAATGAAGACAAAACAACAAGATGGTTAACATGGACATTCATCCTCAATGTGTATACATGCACAAATAGGGAAAAGGTTTGACATACCTTAAAATCCTCCAGTTTTTCCATGTCAGAAGGATCAGCCTGCCATGGAATAGGCCGAATAGGAATTTCTATTATTAAAAGGCCATCACTTTCTATGTCACATATTCTTCCAACACTGTGATGCGTTTCACCACCCCAAGCATATCTTGGCTCAGCAACAGAGCGCTTCACACAAACACGGTCACCAATCTGTGGAATTATATTTTGTGTCATCTAAAAGTTACCTTCCTGAAGACAAAGGAAGCAAGATTAAGTGAAAAATGATACGACGTCAAATGCCCTTACCTTGAATGGTTCAACCGGTTCAACTTCCTCCGGTTCACAGTGCCATGGAGCAGGAAGATAGCTTAGCTCCAATAATAGACTATTATCTGGTCTAATGCAGTACACTATACCAATGCTTCCCGGAGTCACAGATCCCAATCCATGTTTAGCTGTAGTAAGAGATGGACGAATACGAACCCAATCGCCAACCTTAAATTCTTCAACTCTTTCCATCTCTGCAGGATCAGCCTTCCATCCTCTTGATGCTCCAGGAAAACCAACTCGCAGGATCCCATCATCATCCACACATAAAACGGTTCCTATAGTGTCACGTGAATGACCACGCCAACCAAATCTGTAATAAGAAAGACATTAGAGTGTCCTTATACTGTTCAGATAATTTGAATATCCTATGCAAACCACTATTAAGATTAATTAGATGCAGACATGCAGTGGCTTTATAATTCAATCTTACAAGTATAGACTGAATACTCCCTTCATCCGGAATTGAGATGTCACTTTTCCTTTCAAGATGTCCCAAATTTAATGTCCACTTTCCTAAAATACTCATACTGTATCTAAACTTCCATAATTAACACACTTAATATTATGATCCACTAACACATCCCACCACACTCCTTAACTTCCTTGATATAAGCTAATTAAATTCCAATAACGCATGGTCCCCTTTTTTTCTTTTTAAAGGAGGATCAATAATGGTTCCCCATTTCCCCTCTTAAACTATTTTATTTAAATTGAGGGAGAAGGGATTCGAACCCATAACATACAGGTCAAATGTCATACCACATTGCTAGTTACTCCAGCAAGTGTTGACACGGTGAATGAGTTTATTTAAAATAGCTTTAAAAAAAGATATTGCTGATAATCATTCAACACCAAACCTTGGCTCTTTGACCTCTGGCTTTAGCTGCACATGTTGTCCCCTATCCAATGGAATCACTTTAACAACTTCATTTGCCAACAGTCTAGCGTCACTAGCACAAGAACAAAATGATACAATCAGATTATCCTTATCAGGGACACCTTGCACAAAACCAACACTCTTATGATTTGCTCCTTGCCATCCATATGTGGGTGTTGTAACACTTCTCTTGAATTTTACCCAGTCTCCAACTTGATATCTACAGGCCATTGGACAATTTGAGATTGTAAAACTCAGCATTGTTGTAACAATGATAGGGCCGGTGACTAAAACAAAAGAATGTGACAGTATGCAACAAGATTGCTAGATTTTTTCTTACATTGTAGGAGACAAATGTACTCCCCTATCCATGAGTGCATCCATCAAATCCTCAGAGATCCATTCCCTGGGTAGACCCTCCAAGTAGTCACGTAATGTCTTACCACTGCCATGCATCATCAACAATTCCAAAACAATGAGCACTTCATACAAGTACTGAAACTAAAAAATGGCATAAGGCAGCTAAGACACGTCTTAAACATTGAAGGAGCATCCTCCTGGCAAGAACTTGCCTGTGATTTCTAACTTCAACAGCAGCATCAGGATGCCTAAGCATGATGATGATCCACTCGAGATTCTCTCTTATCATTTTTGCTGTATCAGCAGCTATGTGGAAGGCATTGTCACCGTCATCATCCTGATGTAATGAAACATGAACTGCATTAAGGTGGGAAGCAAAACAAAGAACTAATAGCAACAAAATGGAAACAAGAAATTTATGATGAATATGGATCCAACATATACTTTAAGCTACAATCAATTATTAATTATTCGAAAGGCAGGGGCCTATTCTTATTTGTTAAAACATGTAGAAACATGCTTGCAAGCTTTTTCCTTCCGTTTTTAGTTCAAATGAAGCTCAAATGCCGAAATGAGCTTCTAAAGCACAGCTTTCAAACTGTTTGCTTCTAGAAGACAGTCTTTTCCAGTGCTGGCTCTTGTTCTTTCTGCTTTTCAATTGTTTTCAGAAACTCATCCAAATTTCCTCAGAAAATGTTGCTTGAGATTTTGGAACCACCTATTTTAGCAATCCTCAAACATTTGAAACTTAGAAAGAACAACAGTGCCTTGGGACATTAAACACAATATGTTAGCATGTCATACCATCCTGCCTACTATGCCAACATTCTACACAATATAATGAAAAGAAACTTTTTCTACAGTTTCTTTTGCTCTCAGAAATAGTTTTAAAATGTTCAAGTTTATATTAGGGTGCTATAAGTTGGCACATCTTAAGGAAATTTGACTGTTTGTTATCTTTATCTTAGGATCTCAGAATCTGTAAGCAATGTTGCTGCTTCTGATTTAAGATGTACTAACTCCATATATAGTAGTTTACGATATGGAGAAACCGTGACTAAATAGAATTAATAGATATGTGTACAGGTCCTCCAAATAAGCTGTGTTAGCATTTTATACCATCTTACTATTCCAACATTCTACACAAATATAGTGACAATAAAAAATTCGGCAGTTTCTCTTGCGCTCAGAAAGCATGGCCAAAGAGAAAATAAGATTTACTGTAAAGGTCCCACTCAACTAAATAATGCAGATAGAGATGGCATAAAAAAAGGTTACGCAGAAACATAATCAACCTGCAAGTTACAATTTGCGCCAGCAGATAAGAGTAGTTCAACACAAGATTTTGCACCTCTGGCCAATGCAACATGTAGAGGTATGGTATTATGCATGTTCCTCATGTTCACATCAACTCCAGCATCAAGAATTACCTACAAATGTTAGTAAATAATCATATGCGTAAGTCTACGACTACAGAGATTAATTCATAAACACCGCAGAATAATGAATTTTGACATCGTTCCATATATCACCGAAGCAGAAAGCAAAGTAGTAGTGTTTTTTTTATGTACCTTGACCAGCTCAACATCATTAACCATTGCAGCAGTATGAAGAGCCGTTCTCCCATGTTGGGTATCTTCAGCAGTTGGTTCTGCTCCAGCAGCTAGAATTTCTCGTACAAGTTTTCTCCCGGCTGGAAGGAAACAATAAATATTTAAAGAAAGAAAAACAAACAGTAGTATACAAAACTGAAGAATAGATGTAAGACAAAATGGGGAGTATAATAGAACTGAAAAATAAATGACATACAAAATTTTGAATTTGCCTATAACTGAGTTAACATAACAAAATGGCAATTAATTCAGAATTCAAGCTATACCAGATTCACGGTCTTTCTTGAGCGAAGAGGCCATGCACAAAGCGGTCCCAACAGGGCTGGGAATATCAATTGCAGTAGCAATCTCTTCTCTGGAAGCAAGTTGAACCCATTTTTTTACAATAGCCACATTCCATGTCATTACACACAAGTGTAGTGGTCTGTTAAATAACAATGAAAAAAGGTTAAAATTTGCAGCAGGAAATTGACTCAAAAACGAGAAGAAAATTCAAGCCCAGGCTGTGTACTTAGCTTGGAACTTCGCATTCCTTCCAGGTTGTTTTCAACTTAATTTCTTTTCCCTCCAAAGCTAAGAGTATATCACATTGACATCGTGCAGGAAAGTGATTTACAAAAGTAGGTCTATCTTTTGGTGGAAAGGGATCCCATATTAATAATTTAATAATAAACCAAAAGGTACAAAAATACGTATGAAGTATCTGAATATTTACAACAGTGTCGCCCACCCCACCAGAAATCTCCTTCCTCCATAAGGAAACGGTCTCCCCTATTCGTAGCAAAACTCCCTTAACTATGACCTTGGCAATAGGTCTATCATCAATCACTACTTAAGGACTATCTTCCAGATCATGGAAGTGAAGAAAATCACCAAAATTTTATCCTTAGGAAGTATCACCTCTATGATAATGCTCATTATGAAAGTGCAAATCACCAAAATGTTATCCTTAGAAAGTATCATCTCTATGATAATGCTCATTATGACAACTTAAAAAGTTTGCTTCTTGTTTGTCTATTCTTGGTGCAAATGCTAACAAACTAACAAAGACTAACTTAATTCCCTAGAAGATACTGTAGCACCCCACCTGTTCTTCCATTTACTCGTATAAGTAATACAACATGTTTCACTTACAGATTTTGTATGTTTCTGAAAACTTTTCTCAGATCCTGTGGCAATCAGATGTGTGACCAACCATCTGAACCATAGTAGTCGTTTTCTGAATTTAATATATATCCGAAAGATAAACAAATAGTGATCTCCAAAAGATTCGTGTTAAACATCTCTCTGTCTATTGACACAGTTCGTGCCCAGAAAGACCTAAGAGCATCAGTTCATAGCTTTGGAGAAAAATATCAATAACTTTTCATTGAAAGCATGAAGCATATCGAGTGCCGAGATGTGAAGACATTCTAACCTACACTATATCCCAAAGTTTTCTCAGAAATATTGATCTTCTGGTATATTTAGATTTTCTTTCCCCAAAAGACCGGTCAGCTTTGTGCAAACAGTTGTTCAAGATAGTAGTAGTTCCTTGTTAGATGCCTTAGGACATCAATTATAAAATATCCGCTATCAGTACCAAAAACATGATAAACAAATGCATTAGGTCATCCTCCTTGGTTAATAAACTCAAAAATTAAAAGAAAGAAGAAAAAGAATAGAATTATCGACTAATTTCACTTTTGGAGTCCCCTAAAAAAAACCAAAATAACTTTATCTTATTATGCTTGTAAAATGAGAAAATAAAAGAATGAGCTTGAACATACGTCAAATTTTTAGAGTTCAGAACACCCATTGATCTACAACCTCCATTTTCCAGAATGACAATAGCACACTCTGTATATTTCTTTGTCACCGCTCTATGAAGTACTGATTCTCCTTCATCATCAACTGCATTTGGATCAGCACCAGCCAAAAATAATTCCTGTCACGGTTCACATTATAAGAGCAGTCCTCTGGAAGGAAAAAAATAAAAAGAAACAAACTGAACCAACAAACCAATCCATAATAATCCATCATTGCGGAGTTATGCAGGGAAATGGTTCTTATTACTCAGGCCTTCAGCTCTGAAATCATTCTTCTTCTTTTTTTTCCATCCAAAAACCTCAAAATCAGTTTTTTTCACTTTTTCTTAGCCCTGCCTTATATTAATGTCGTTCCAATAATATACTTATATACACATATTTTCCACTTTTTAAGGCCAGGAACAACTTACTCGCATGCAGTCTGGTTGGCCATGGTAGGCACAAACATGAGCAACTGATGGTCCAAGACCTTCCCTTAA
>JAOWBF010000015.1:4589292-4600599 GCA_028566175.1 Vinca major
AAATTATAATTAGACCCCTAACTAGTAACATATTCATAGTGATCATCATATAATAGAATATAAATAACTTTTGAAGTTTACTAATACTTCCAATATATAATTATACTTCTATATAAGTCAATCACTGAGTGTAATTGCAATATATGCAACAATTATTATTTTCATGAGGGTATTTTGGAGAATTTAGTATAACTGCCCTATCAAATGCAATACTAAAAAAGGAAATTGGACTCAATTGGTGCATATAAGTTGGACTAGAGTTTAGTATAACGAACTTTGCACGTGTACGGTCAGAGTTTTATACAACAACAATAGCATAACCCATTAAGTCCCCAATAATTAGGGGTATGGGTGGGGATGGAAGGGAGACAGACCTAACCTTTGCCAATAAATGAACAAAGTGGTTGATCCCAAATACCACTGAAACAGATGGATTGGAGACTAACATAACCTTTGGCAATGAGTGCACAAAGTGGTTGCTCACATAATACGCCGGTAACACTGGTCCCCTATGCGTTGCGTTTGCTACAGAATCATCCCTCAAATCAAGCCAAAAGGCATCAGAGAAGGCAGACCAAGAACCATTTTGATTTATGTGCATATCACCATGCTTTTTTCATTCAGCATCCAAAGCATTAGTGGTGCACAACATCCGGGAATTGCTTTGGAACATCTTTTCTTATGTTTACATAATAAATTTTTTTTTCTTGGCTGTTCTTGTTTATTACATCTCCGGGAATTGCTTTGGAAAGTCTTAAAAGATTCTGTGGAAAAAATGCAAAATAGATCTGGATTCATTTCGAAACTGCTACTGTTTTGCAACTCTTTGGATACGTATTCAGTTGTATGTTGTTTGATTTATGCACTAGGAAGTTCCTCTTGAATTCATTGTCTCTTTCGAATTCAAAAATATATTATCCGTAACTTCTGCTTGTATAATCCTAACAGTCCTAGAGAACAAACTTTGTCATGGCCAATCATAAATTTAGTCATGTCATATTTCGCTTCCCATTTGTTCCTCTATTTGCATTTCACGTCCTTCACTTATTGGTGATGTATGTAGAATCAATGCTTGTTAAATTCGCTTCTTCTTTAAAGGAAATGGATTATCTATTGAACATGGCTGGGATTTGATTCAGAGCCCTTAGTGGATTTGAAGCAGCAGCTTCCAAGGATCCTGGTCTAAATGCTGGAGAGGAGGTTCAAAAGATTGTGCATCTTCTTGACAAATTGGAGAGCTTACTGCTGGTAAGTACTTAATATCAATTGGAAAGTGTGCTAAACACGTTTATTCTTATTTTGCACAAGGCGAAATCACTCTGGTCTTAAATGCTCTTTTTTTAAAAAGAAAATAAAATTACTGGTTTAATGCGAATCACAGAAAATTCCGTTATGGGTAATACAAGCTTAAATCGAGAATGAACCTAGTTCACATGATTAGAATGAATTTAGTTCACATGATTAGAATGAATTCATTGCAGTGCTCAACCGGTGAATTGCATGAAATCATTTACATCAACATCTAGATGATATAATTCTTACTAGCAGAGGAAGCAAGTACCCAATAGTTCAAATATCTGCTTTTATACAAGAATTGGGGAATAAAACAAAAGTTTTAACTATAAATAGAATCGTTAACTATCTGCTTTTATAGTTTTTTAGAAATGGGACATTCAGTTCCGGACATCCCAAATAGGAAAATGTGACATTCAAATCCTGACGGAGGAAGTATTGTATTTACATATTCTATAAATAAGCTTAGTGGTAGAAGTCTGGGATCTCGAACGTGTTATGGGACCAAGGAAAGGAACAAACCCTTCCCTTATGGATAGCACGGGTTCTTTTCCTTTGTACTTCTTTACTCTGCCTATTTTGAGAAAACACAAACTTAAAGATAAAAGGTGAAAGGTGAAAGCTCAATTAATGAGAGAGCAATCAATCTCAAAGCCAAGCTTAGGATAAAGTGTTTCTTGCTTCCTCTTTCATTAATCTTCCCTTAAATACACAACTAAGAGAAACAGAATCCTAAAAACATGGAAAAGGGAAATACAACGAATTAAAACATGATGGTCGTTGCTACTGCAACGAACTCCTGATTTCTAGCTCAGGCCAACTTCTCTGACTCTTTCTTCTTTGGAAAACACCTTTGGTAAGTGTTGGCAAAAGGAATTAGTTTTCCACCTGTCTGCTGAGCTGGCATATTGGCTTGCTGACTTAACACTTAGTGATCGTTTGGCAGAGCGTTGGAGTTGCAAACGCTGTTTACTGCGCCATTTGGCAGACTTTGTAGCTTTAGTGTTGAGCGAGGGAGCCGTATGGAAACCACTACAGCTTGAGCGTTCAGCATTTCAAAATCGTGATTTTTCTATGATTCGTAGCTTTTGCCAATCACTACTTCGAAATGTGATATTTAATCGTCAATTTTCCATAATAATCATGGTGTTTTAGTTAAATTACCTTTATCTTTTATTTAATATACTCTTATATTTAAGTATAATTTGATTATTAGTAGCAGGACTAACAATTTTCATCTCTTTTTTCTCTACTAAGAGTCTAAGATTAACATTTTAATATTTTGTTCGATTATTTATTTCAAAATATATTTTATTGATTATAGTGACATAAAATAATCAATATTATTCTTTATGCAAACTATAGTCGAATAATGTTTAAATAAAGTATATAAAAAAATTCATCAAATAAACACATCATTCATATCAATTTGAATGTCCTCTTTCCTATTCAATTTGTATTAGAAATTGAAAATTCGGTGTTGGATAGAAGAAGTCTATGTTAGGGACATATTGGACATTTTGTAACTAAAAATCACGTTTGGAATAATAATTCTCAAAACATATATTTAATCACATTTTTATTATGAATTTCTAAAATCACGATTACTAAAGCACATTAGAAAATCACGATTAATATGACGACGATTACTAAAGTCACGTTTGACTACCGTTGCATTAAACTGACCCGTAGAGTAGCAGGAGGCTTTTTGGGTAATTGAGTCCAAATGCCAGTAATATCTAAAAATGACGGCCTCAGTGCCCTCTCCTTTTTTCCTCTTTTTTTGTTTGTGTGTGGGGTAAATAACGACCTCAGTGCTCAGAAAGATGGTAAAAGAAAAGGTCAATATGGTATTGATGGCTTTAGCAAATTGCTGAAATGAGGAATAATGTTTTAAGTAGTCTATCGCTTCTAACTTAGTGTTGTTTTACAGGGACACACCAAGGCTAAACGACTAGCCTCATTAGCTTCGTCATTAGCCACTTTAAATTGTAAGGCATCGGACCAATGCTGCTCGACCTTCTAGACAATGAGAGCACTTATTTCACTTTTTTTACTTAATGGACGGATATGATTTGAAGTTCATCTGGTTAAAATATGGATTGTATTTTGGTGCAGTAAATTCGTCGTACAAAACCACCACCATAGATCATTTATTGGAAGGTTTAAACAAAGGATTAGCTGTTGCGGGAAAAGTTATATTCTTTGTGAGGCACGACAGTCCAGCTCCACTGTAAGTATTCTGCTGAAATCACAGTTCGGTTATGTAGTCCTCTGATGTACCTTATTCGTGTGTTGTAAACCGGTACGTATATCTGGAATAATGCTCTTAGTTTCTTTGCAGATATTATTTGCTCTGTGATGCAAATCAAATATGTTACGTGTTAACAGTCTATGGGATGCATGATGACGCAGTAAGTATTGCCTCCCAATCATAGACGAATTCAAGGGAAATTTTAAAATATTCTGGTTTTCTAGTATAAATATCAGAATTTTCAAAGATGTTATTAAAAAATTTAGCTTTCGGCTCCTCAATAATCATGTAA
Organism: Vinca major; assembly: GCA_028566175.1. NCBI lineage: Eukaryota > Viridiplantae > Streptophyta > Magnoliopsida > Gentianales > Apocynaceae > Vinca > Vinca major. The sequence goes on from JAOWBF010000015.1 coordinate 4,593,132, forward strand.
AATTTTAACTTCGGCCCCCAACTTAAAGTTCCTGTTTGCTTCTATGCTCCCAATAAACGGAAGCCTCTTTCAGTAATAAGTCTGAGAAACAAAATTTTTAGTTTTTTTTTTTTTTTGGAAGTTCATGCTCTCTTTTTTGTTATTGTGGAATTAACAATACAACATTTTTTCCTTGCAGATTAAAGAAGGAGACCAAGTGATACTACTGGAGCCTTGCTATCGTTACATTGATTTTTCTTGGAAGAAAAAGGTTAGAATTTTGTATCTTTTCAATATTATTCACGTTGATGGATCTAAATATAAACCTCAGTAGTAGGATATCCTTTTTCACTCGTCAAGATGGACAGGCTGATAGCATTAAACGATGGGCAGTAAAATCACGACTATTGATATTGTAGCGATATGAAATTACTTGCTCTTTCTTTGTCCCATTTTCTTCCTCTTCTTGTATGCTCGAGTGTGCAAAACTTTTGACATTTCCATTGTTTCTTTCCAATATCAGTCCTACCAGTTCAAATCAGTTCGCGTTGACTTCTTGGAACAAGTACTTGTGAATGGAAAAGCTTTGTCGCCAAACCATGCAGTTCGAGCATCAATTTATGCACAGCATAAAGCTTGAGGAATATATTTTTTCGTGTTTGAAGGTAGTATTGCTTTGTTGTAAACAGGTTGGTTACATAGTTTGGACTTTAATTTTGGAAAATCTGCTGTGCATATGGTTTTAGGATGGCCACTGATTGATTGTATTATGTTTTATACTCTTGTCCATTGCACTTTTTGTATCAGAATTTTTGCAAAATCGATCTTCTGATGATTTTGATCTGTTTCTGTATTCATATTACTTTATAATGCTCACGAATTTTGAATGAAACAAAAATGAAATATTTTATCGTTAGTTGTAGGCGAACGATGCTTTGACATGGACTTGCAGGTTTGCAGCATTTTTGTCTTAACCTCAGAACGGTAGCGGGACATTGGGGAATGAATTGGCTCATTGGTCTTGTCTCACACCCTACTCCTAATATTTGCTGGCCCCATATACATGTAGGCTCCGCTGAGCAAATATGTGAATGGGGATCAATGGATCAGTTCCCCCTCAATAGTCACTGTACTCAAAAGCGTTTTTTGCACCATCTTGCTTGACAATGGTAATGGCAAGAGAGTGCAGAAGGAAAATAAAAACCGGTATATTTGTAACATTTTTAATCGAAAACGTGTTAAGATAAATTCTAAATATTAAATATTATATTAAGAAATTTTATTGTAGATGTTGCAGTTGATTTACTTTTTTCATTGTCAAAACATTTTTTTCAGAAAAGAAATTAGAGCAAATAATCTCTTAATGCTTTTAGGAAACTTTCTACCAGCAAGCAGACCTCACCAACCAAAATATGCTTACAAAATATTAGACTATAACAGAGCTTACAAGTATGCAACACAAATATTGACTTCATGAATGTCCAAAAGAAAAGAAAAGAGACTCCAAAAAATATGGGAAATAGAATAGCAAATACTTCATCCTATACATGCATGGTGTGGTCGGATCAGAGTCCGGACTCTTGATTATGAGGTACTACAATAGAAAACAAGAACGAGCAAAAATAATGCCAAAGAATCTGTGCTATTATCCTCCTTTCCTCATACAGGGAGAAAATAAAATGATTTGCACGATACATAAACTAAATGGGAGAAAGATCATTGCCTGTAATAGCCACTCTGGTGAGGGGGAGGATACGGTGATGAAGATGGCAGGGTGTAAGGAGGTCTGGGCATAGACCCTGGTTGTTGAGGAGGCGCACCATAGTAAGGTCCTCGCCACCCAGGATAAGCAGGTTGGCCATACTCAGGTGCCACAGGTGGATGCGGTTGATGTTGGGGAGTTGGATGTGGTTGATGCTGGGGAAGTGTATGTGATTGGTGCTGGGGAGGTGCGTATGGGGGACTTGAAACTGGCACATGGTAAGGTGATGGCTGTTGTGGTGGAGCATAAGGTGGGACAGCTTGACCATAGCCAGTCATTGTCGGCTGCTGAGGGGGTAGGTATGCAGAAGTTAGCGGATGTGGAGCATTAGGCATGTTCCCTGGGTCTGCTTGCTGTTGGGATGTGGTTCTTTGAGGCTGAGCAACTGAAGGATAAGTGTGACTTCCGGAATTTTTCCCGTCCTGGAAACTGAGACCTGAAATCTGTCTCTGGACATCTTCCATCATCTCTCGGCACTGAATATTTCTAGTCATGACATAATCGCTACAATGTTGCTTTATTTTCGTAATTGCATCCTGTTTAAGAGGAATACAAGCATCGAGGCATATCAAAAATTATAATTACAAGTTAAAAGAACACAACCACCGAAGACATTGTTACAAACCAAACTTCAACATGGCTAGAGTCAACTAGGAAAAACACGAGGCGCGAATCTTACCTGAAGAGTTAAATAAAACTGCAGCCCTTCATTAATGTTCTCCTTAATTTCTTGGAATTTTGCTATTGCAGCTTCTATCTGCTTATACATCTTTTCACGAGATGCTGAAAACACAGAAGAATTGTTAGTCTTCTCATGAATTGAAACCTTCAAGTATAAGACATCAAGAAAAACTTTCAGGTATATCATGAACAACGCGAACTTCAGGTTTATAAGAACGGATATATCAGATCCGGTGTTTGCTCATGCTCATTTTTGCGACATGTATTATGCTATGTTTTCTCTTAATTTGCCAATGTCCAGAGCAAACTTTCTATCTTTTGCAAATCAGATTTAGGAGCTTGTGTCGCTCTCTAGTCAACATTCATTTAACCAGAACTAATAATTGCAAAACGGTAGTAAAGACACGGAACAAAAAACAGACACCTAAATAAGAAAACAAATAAATATGAAGGAAACGCACAGGATACGAATTTCCAACCACTAAACCTTCACTCAGATTATTAAACCTAAAAAAGGGGAGGGGGTGGCACCTAGAAACCACGCAAAGCAAATTGAGAAGTTTAATTTTGCCAAAATGAAAAGATGGGTAGTCACGTGGCTGGAGAAACACATATGGGTTCCCTACTTAAGTCAGCTTGGGTACATTAACCCATCATTCAAAAGAAAGCAAAACTTGTCTTAGATGAAAAAAGGTACGACATGTTTCAAAAGTAAGTCACATTGAGCAAGACAATCAGTCCAGCTGTAGAAGATACAATTCACAAATTATACATATTCTGAGTAAGCACTTCAGAGGCTTTTCAGAAACAATGTTCAAGAAGGCATACCTTTATAGTCCTCAAGATTGAAGATAGCAGCAAAATTGTCATTTTGAGCCTGCGAAAAAATAAGAAAATATTATTGCAACGGCATGTAGAGCCTTTTATTCAAATAACCATGTCCAAAAAGAAGGGAAAAAAGCAGAAAAAAAGAGAAAGACGTTAAAGAAAAAGACTGAAAAGTCCTTCTGCACATTATCAGGGAACAATTGAATATTTAGCTCAGTAAATCCGACCAGGAATACTTCAATCATTAGAAGGATATCTGTAAATAAAAATTCTAAATGATGCCAACACAATCAATAAAAAAAACATGCCAATTATGCATGGCAGACCCTAGTTCTCAACAAATACCAATAAACATGCTCAGTATATTCAAACCTGAATTTGCATCAACAGCTGCTCTTGTGTTTCTATATTTTGGGCAATTTCTTCACAAATATGATTATATTTTGCTATCTCCTTTCTGAATAAATCCTCATGGGAACCAGTGTATGCCATCAACTTGGGCAGAATGTCATCCTGAGCCATCATAAGAGTAAGTTACGGGTTTGTGAAAGCAATTCACAGATTGCAATATTCAGAAACTGAACTATATATGAAAACTGACCAAATGAACCTCTAAAAAAAGATTAGTAACTAAATGAATATTAACAACCCCCACCCCAAAACACACACAGAGACAAAAAAGAAAGTAGCCAGTGTAAATACCTTTCTCTTCATCTCTTTCAGCATATCTTCAAGTCCTGCCCTCTGAGCACCAAGGGTCTCCAATTGCCTCTAGAAATATTAAAAGTACGATTGAATTAATAATGTAATTAGCATATCCGATATAGGGATATAGCCAAACTATAATGTAAATAGGAAAGTATTCTGTATTACAAAAAAATACTCCAGCTGAATAAAACAAAGAGCAGGACGTTCAGTGGAAGTGAAGAATTACGGATCAAGAAACTTTTTTTAGATATAAGAGAATTACAATTCTCTATGCAAGATAGAGCTACAAGAGGAAGTTGGGACATTCACTTTATTTTCATATGTGAATGTTGTAAATACCAGGGTATAGTTTTTTTGTTGTTTTTTTATGCAATCCAGGGTATAGGTTTGGAGTTGCAAGAACCTCATGAAGAATGTCAGTGACCTCAAAACCTAATTTGGTTGAGCATCATACCAAAGATCTTCACTATTTTTTATCAAATTCAGAAGCCTAGATATCCACATGCCTTAAGGAAATATAATTCTCCTCGGTGAAACACGTATGTATAAACAAAAAAACTAGAATTTTAGCAAACAGAAAGCTGCCTACATTTTGAGATAGAAATTAGTTGATGCTTCAAAGTTGCAAATGACATGGTTCATATGCATTTAGCAAAAACCTTTTCCATCCTGATGGAAAGTAAAAGGAATAAGAAGACTGAGAATAATTATCCTGAGACCTTAACCACATACATTTTCGTGTTGTGTGCATGACAAATTAATCTTGAATTTTTTTTTTTTGGTTGCTTTCATAGCTACTTACCAAGCTCTGTTTAAGGGCTCCAACGATGGCATCTTCATTGGCATCGAAGGACATTATTGGTTTTGCAAGGGTTGGTAAGGCAGATTCTATCTGCAAAGAGCAATAAACAAAGCATGAGTCAGGAATTTAGTTACTCAAAATGCGAAAGGGTTAAAACTCGACTTCTCTATAATAGACTGAAAATAAATTATATAGTACTTCCAACAAAAAAACATTATCATTATAGCAATATGCATCAACAGAACCAAATAATTATTGGTGACAACCATGTTAAAGGGATATGCTAAAGTCACGGCACAAAAGATGGAAAATGAAAATACATGTCTGATTCGGAGCTAAAAACTTATCCCAACAGCTCAGAAATTGCAATTTACAGCAACTAGCACTCACTAGATAGTTTTGTAGCATTGGGGACAGACATCGAACAGAAAATTTATGGTAACATTAACATAGAGATGTGCAACTAGCTAATACATATATCACTTTCCTTTTTGGGGTTTTTAAAAACCAGAAAATTGCAAGAATTTCAGAAAGACGATATAGAGAAAATGTATCCTACATAGAGACTGGTTTCTGAAAAACTCAATCTATGATAAACAAGATGAAAGTTAATCTAAATAGCTTGCAGAAACTTACCGGGCGTCTGTCAAGAATTGCCATCAGTGCTGAATGATCCCTCACAGATCGCTCAATTCGTCCATCACTTTCCGTGGCCTGTTTCAGATTACCAGCAAACCTATTCAACCGGTCTTGCAAGTTCTTCGTCAAGGTACTAGATTGAGGTCTAGTCCAGCGTGTTCCAAATTGGCTTCTAAACTGTGCATCTTCTGTTGCCTCTTTCTGCAGGAGTTCTTCTGCCTGAACCAATAATTCATGGTCTACCCTCCTCAAATCTTTTAGTTGCTGGAGCTCAGCTTCCAGACCAGCTGGGCCTCCACAAACTTGTACTGCCTCTACATCTTCTTTAAGAGCTGTGGGCAGACTCAAATTTCCTTCCAAAGCCAGAATTGAATCAGGCAAGTCCATCTCCTTGAGCCTCACTCGTGCCAGTTCACTTGCCTGTTGCAATTTCTCAGCTTGCGTCCTGATGATCTCATCAACCATTTCTGTATATCTCGAAAGTGCTTTCGCACTGTTGTCAGGAACAAGACTAGCAAACATCTTTTCCCTGCTGGCATCCAGAACCTCATTCATTGGCAAAGGTTTGACCATTGAAAATGCAGGGAGAGGTGATAAAGAACTTGCTGGAGGAACTCTTAGTAGGTAGACCCTGTCATTCTCCTTCATAGCTCTCTCCAAGTTGAGATTTAGGTTGGCTTCTAACTTATTGATGGCATCAAGAAGCTGCTGAGCCGCCCCCCTGGGAGCAGATTTCTTTGCATCAGACAGAGCACTAATCCCACTTTTCAATCGTGCAGTTTCCTCACCTATCTCTTCCTTGTCGTGCAGTTCCAAACCATATCTGTAGCATGCCTCCCCATAAAACAAGGCTGCTTTCAGCTGAACATGAGCTAGCCAGTTCTTGTCAAAGTGTTGGCTGAGAGGTGCAACATTCAGTGCAGCCAAGGCTTCCTCATAATAAAGACCAACCTATTACAATGACACTTCATGAAGTCAGTTTCAGAAGCTACTGGCAGAAGCAAACAAGCAAAGAATATGAGCCTTAAGGACGTGATGTGTTGGCCAATGAGGCATTGGTCTAGTGGTCAAGGCTGAGGCCTCATGACGCAGAGGTCACGAGTTTGAATCCCCTCCCCGCTTCTTGAATCCCCATTTCTTGTAATAGATAGGTCCCTCCCCCAATAAATTAAAAAAAAAATTTAAAAAAAAGGATGTGATGCGTTGCAGTTGAGGAGATATGACATACTAATCCTAATGAACTAAGAACTATTTGAATTCCAGCAATTAACCAACTTAAGGACCATTATACTGATATATTCTAGACCATAGTATGTTCCAAAGGTATATCTTCAATGCTCGGATGAATCTGCAGAGTAAAATTATTAACATTGTTACCCTTTTCATTTCATCAAATTTAAACCCAAAAAGCAACTTGCATATCTTTGCAAATTATGAGTCACAGAAGACCATTTATATCAGGCTGCGCGATAGATCAACAAACACAGAATAGAACCTCACATAATACGGAATCAAATTAATCTAGCCGCCAAAAAAATGAAAAACTGGAAGAAAGAAAGAAGAGGAAATCCATGATTGATAATGCAGTTGAAAATTTGACTTCATAGAACACCTTCTCTATAATCGAGAGTGAATATCAATCATATACTCTCCGAGTTTAGCAGACAGAACCATTGTAGCTTCTTTGATTAATAGATCAAACAATGTTAACTCTTAGAAAACTGCGGAAAATTTTAAATTCATATCCAAATCAGTGTTATCAATCCCAGATAGCGGCGCGGAGCAGCCGGCCCCAAAAATGCTATAGCGGGATAGCGGATAGCGGGAGCGGCGCTATTTAGATTTCTATGCAAATAATTAAAAATATATATTTGAGAATATATAAGAAGAAGAGAAGAAGTTTTTTTTTTGTTGCTTGAATTGAATAGATGAGAAGAAAAAGGAGTAGAAGGTTTTTATTGCTTTAAGCCGTTGTTGTTTAGGTTTAGGGGTTTTTAAGTTTGTTATTACCATTTTGCCCCTATTTTATTTTATTTTTAATGGGCAAAAAAGATTTTTCAATGATGAAC
>JAOWBF010000015.1:4646963-4658126 GCA_028566175.1 Vinca major
CCCTTTAGTGTAGCACTTAACTCATTCAAATCAAATCATTGGGCCCGACTCAATAGACTCATAGTTTTATCATGACATGTCAATATTCACAGGACAAATCCGTATAAGATTTAGTCAAAATTATCATTTCCAATGTAATAAAATAACATTTCAAAACAATGCCCAAATTCAGAAAGATATTTCATGGTGTCTAATATATGTAATCAGTGCATGTCATGAGTGGATCCAGATCATGGGTGCAATGAAACAAATGAACACACATCACTTATATATAATTTTACAAAAAGGTTAAGACCACTCACTTAGTGAGCTGTTCACTTTCTAGAGATCCCAAAATAATTCATATCCTAAAACCAAATAATTCTTCATAATTCAATAATAAATAGAAGGATTAAAATATTAATCTCTCTAAATCGAGTAGACAATTTACGAACTTACTTCAACTCACCAAATTCTAATAAGTTGCACAAGCTCTTGAAATTGAGCATTCAATTAATCCTCGACTTCTTAAGGCGGCAAATCGAATATGATGGATTGAACAATTATGCAGAATATGTGATTTGGTAATTGGAAAGAAAACTAAAGTTTTGGTGGAGTTGAAGTTCCTGATCGAAATTGAATAGAATGAAGTAACTAATGACAATGCTCCAAGAATTATAGAAAATGGTGAGTCAAAAGCAACGTGGCTAGCATAGGATTTTTTTAGAATAAATTTAAATTTTATTTATTTTCTTTTTACTTGATGCTCAAGAACCTTATTTTTCAAGTATTTATTATTATTTTATATATTGTAAAGATGATCCTTATACTAATCTCTTAATAAAATCAGCTCAATTTTGGTATACATAAATGTGTTTATGGAGTAGGGTGTTACATTTATGATATAATTCTCCCTTGTCTTTGTGGTAGTAAACTATAATTAACCCTTATTTTTATCTTCATTGATGTTATTTTAGTTTTAATTTTGAATAAGGACTATTTACAAGTGTATCATTTGAACTTTGATGTGAAGGGACCAAAAAAATTAATAATAATAATACTCCCTCCGTTCCCAATTATCATTCACTTAGATATACTTTATTAGTTTCTAATTATCTATCACTTTATAAAATTAATAGCGTATTAAATGTATTTTTTTTCAAAACTTATCCTTAGCTTTAATTAATTCTAATTGTCTCAATATAAATGCATTAATTAAAGAATAAAAGTGTCTATATATGTTTAAACTAATATATCACAATTATGGTTTTTAATTTGGATACACTTACGTGACAGATAAATGGAACAGTGGGAGTAATAGGACAAACATAGACTTTGTCCTCTGCCTTCTGGATCAGAGACCAAAGGCTTCACAGTGGTCTTAGCCCATTAAATGTCTGCAAATAAATCAGAAGCCCGTTTTTCTACTCAGAACTAGAATAAACTGACCCGAGCCCAGTTAGGTCGTGTTTTCATTGTGGTCTAATTTTGGAACAAAATAGTGCCTCCATCGTCCGAGATAGTCCAGACAAATCAGAGGATTTCAGTCGACTGAAGGTAAGCATGTATTTAACGGAATGAATTGCGATATAAAGACGTTTCTAGAAAAGAGCTCAAGATTGGGAGATGACATGACCAACGTACAACAATTAAACAACATCAACAACAATTATACATATAACACAAGCAATTAGACTCGACAATCAACCACACAACAATGAAATTACAATTCAATACTTCAATCCAATTTTTCAATGCAATAAACATATGTAGAAACATTTCATCATAGCTAATAAATTTAAGACTTCAATTCATACTTTTGTGACAGAAAAGTAAGAGTGTATGATCCTTACCTCAATTGCTTAACTTCAAAGAAATCCAAACTTCTATTGTTCCCAAACTTTCAGTCCCCACTTCCAGAAGCAATTTCTCCTAACTCAATCATTCAACAAAAATCTCCACTGTCCAAAATCAAGTCCCGCGAGTCTTCTAACTTTTGCAACAAGAATCACATCGATCGGAGTTCGTTTGATCCTTCAACTTAGCAATCTAAAATCTCTGCTATGTTTTTCCTAGACTTTCTCTCTCTTCTTTTTCTTTCTAAGTGTAACTGAAATCCTTCTCTCCCTCCAGCCAAACATCCCACTAAACTTTCAAAATTCCTTACAAAACCCCACAAGTTTCTATCATCAATACTTAAGTCCCTCTACTTCCAAAACATCACAAAGCGCCCCCTTAAACTAACAAATCCTAACATGTAACACATACAAATAATTAATCATACAAAACATGCAAAACACATAGTCAAAAAAGTCTCGAGTATCACAACGACAACTTCAACCGTATTTATCAAAACTAACTGTCTGTCATAAAAAATCATAGAAGAAAGATTTTCATTTTCTACAATCTTACTAAAATCAAGTCCAAATGACTTCCTTTTACCCCATCTCCAAACCAAACTAGTAGTAAGTATCCAAAAGGTAGTAGTTCATTGGAGCAGACCTTCCCGGTCCCGAGTTTGACACCCTCTCTCTGCGCATGGGTAATAATATATCTCCTTCTCTGGTGAGGCTAAAAAAAACAAACTCGTAGTAAGTATTTGCACAAACTTTGTGTTATCTAATTCTAATTTCGTTTCTCACACGGCCTTACACGTAAAAATTAGCTTCGAGAGTTTGTACTCATGATAAATATACAATATCTAGCAATTTGCCATTTTCGTTTAATAAATGGACTCTAATAGTGCTTCATAGGACAATTGTAGAGAAGGCATAAATATAAAAGTTAAATTAAGTCAACGTATAGATATACAATTGGGAAATCAATAATGCGGCTTGAAGACATATAGATTTTGAGTTCAAATTCTACTTTCTACTTTTTATATTTTCCCTTTCTAATAAAGAAAATCAAAAAAGAAATATGGGGAATCCATTGTACAATCATATAAAAAAATAGGTGGGAGATTATACATTTTCAATTACAACCTTTTGGATATCAAGTGCACATTTGGTACGTTGTAATGAAATGAAATAGAATCATTTTCACATAAAATGGCTTTTCATCCAGAATGAATTCGAAATCATCTTTCTATTCTACTATTTGGTAGGTAAAATTTGAATAGAATGATAATTTATTTTCTTTGGTAAAATTTTTATTCAATGTTAGATTTGAATAAATTTTTACACGATATGACATAACTGACCATGATAGCATATGTTAGCGAGAAAGTCAAATTAAATAACACATCTATAAACTCATGAATAAATTCACAATAAACTCCACACACACAAAAACAAATTCTCCTCCATCCGGATTTGAGTGTCTCATTTACTTTATTGGGATGTCCAGAATTGAATGTTTCATTTCTAAATTTAGTTAAAATTTCAATACAAATTTTCAATTGTATCTTAAGTCAAAACTGTCAAGAAGGCCGTGGTCCAATGGGGCAAGCCTTGACCTGCAACCGCAAGGTCCCGGATTCGAAACTCGTCTCCTACGTGAGGCAAATAAAATTCTTAGAAATTAAGGTGTTGATTAAAAAAAAAAAAAAAAAAAATCTTAAGTCAAAAATAATACTCATATTTTAACCTAAGTCAATATGAGATACTCAAATTTGAACGGTGAGTATTTTTTAACTAACCAGTCATTTTTTTATTATTTTTCAATTAACCATCCATCCTCGTGACTTATATGGGAACTAAACTTAACCATATTTAGTTACTTGATTTAGAAATAAGACAATTAATTTAAGATATACGAAAAAATGAAATAAGACAATTAATTTGGGATGGTGGGAGTAGTTGTTGTCGAATAAGCTGTCTACTGAATGCTAAAGTTCAGAAGTATGGAAGAAAATACTATATTTTACCTCGAGTAAGGATTGCAGGTAGCAAAAAATGCAGCAACTGTGGGTTGAATTGAACCCTAAATTTTCAAATTCCGAGCCGAGGAAAGAACTTTAGTACCATCTATGGCTACTAGTTATCAGATCCATCCTTTAATGGAATTGCCAGCAACTATGGATTGAATGAACCTTCAAGTTTCAAAAAGATTTTGGATTCTGGAATTGAAATTGAAATTGTTTGGGGGAAATATCAGAAGCATAGAAGATGATTCACTCATAAGACTGGAAATGCTCAACTCTGGGAAAGGAGTTTATATCACTGATCATTAATGATCATAACTAATTTCCCCATTGGCGTACCTAGGGTGGGGCATGGTGGGGCCCTTTCCCCCGATTTTTTTTTATTTTTTTATTTTTAGTTTTAGATGTGTTTTTTAACACCTCGTGAATTAGATTATGTGGTTCATGAATTATAGAAATAACACTACTTCTATCTTTAACCAGCTTGATTAAAATTTTAACAAATTTAAATGTGTAATGAGACTAATATTTATTAAAAAAAAATTAACAAATCTAAGTGTAAAATTTTGAATTCTCGTGAAATTTTTACAATATGGTGATTATTAAAGATATCGGTGATGACTTGTTTCTATTCTTATTGATGAATCTCCTGATATATCAATGAATGAGCAAATATCGGTAGTATTTCGTTATGTGAATAATGGGTAGGTATTAGAGTATTTTGTTGGTGTCAAACATGTATTGAGTACTATAGAGAATGATGTAATTATAGAATATTATCAAAGTATAAAAACGCGTATATGCTTTTGTAAATTTGTTTTGTCAATGATGAGTGTGCCCCTCTTCTTTTTAAAGTTTGCATCCGCCACTGATTATCTTCCTCTGGAGAAATGATAAAATTGTATTTTCAATGGACGTATTCCCGACAGTTTTTACGGACTTATTTTCTTTTCTTTTTTAAAAATACTATGCTAATATAATTCGACCGAGTCCAGCTATAGTGCAGAACAATAAAAATCAGTATATATTGAATAATTTTGGTCGTTCTGAATTGTTGGATAATAAAATTTAATGGTCCAATTTTTTCCGGTAACAACTGTTGTAATTTTTCAAACATATGTAACATGCCTAAAGACAGGTGTTCATCAAGATTAAACACATGTTGCAGCCTTAGACGTGGTGTTCAAAATGAGAGAACACGTGTTGCATAAAATTTAACATCTGTTCAGAAGTATGCAACACATGTCAAAAAAAGTATTCATTATGTATTGAAAAATGTGTTCAACACTATAGTAAAAAATATAACACGTCATGGTTTTGATTTTTGACTCTCAGTTAAAAATGTTAAGTATGTATGAAAAATCTAATTTATTAGTCTCAATCCCACACTCGAACTCATACTATCTGCATACCCCATATATAAATAGAGATCCTACACTCTAATATGTAGAGTGAAGCCAGAACCATTAAACTGTTCCACCACATCTTCATGCAAATGTAGACCAAGATCAATAAGTGCATTGCATACCCATCTACCTCCAAATTTGATATATATATATATATATATATATATATATATATATATATATATATATATATATATATATATATAGCAGAATCCAAAAATCAAAAATCAAAATCCTGTAGTTGATGCTTATAATGAACATTCTTCTTTTTTTTCTTAAAATTTTATTCTCAAGGGCAGAAAGTATTGCCTCAAAATATCGAACATGAGACATATTATCCCGAGTAAGAAGTATTGCACCAACTGCGCTAACGTTCTTTCACGTGTATAAATCCATTCATTTCCACTTCTCAAGCGCAAATACAAGAGACTGATGAGAAGTGTATATAATGGAGAGAGTGGAAACTTTAATGACCATTATATGATCTTACAAATAACAAATTAAAATACAGTTCTACATGTAACAACAAGCAATGCTTTTTAAGCTAATCTAATTTCTCTTAAATCTGATAAATGTCTACAAAATGTCAGATACAACATATCACTCTGATCCTTCTTCATTTGAAGATTTTCCCTCCAACACTCTCTCCCGAGCCTTTATCGCCTGCAGAAGAAATAAAGATTTTTCGTTTCTCATTTCAGTAAACTATACATGAATCACATCCTTTCTTTTCTCAGAATTGAGCGTTTGCTTTTCTATTCATACTCTGACCATTCAAAAGCATCAACGAATGTGAAAAACACACAAATTTCAAGCTTTAAAACGCGCAAGAGAACCTGTTTTTCCCAATTTGTGCAACTTGTTATGATGGAAAGCAGTATACTTTGCGCGGTGGTGCCCGAGAGGACTCCAATCCAAAGACCTTTGCCTCTTAATTTTACAAAGAACCCTAATGTAACAGCAATAGGAATCCCACAAAGATAAAATGCTGCAAGATTCACATATGCTCCTATATGTTGCCATCCACATCCTCTTGCAACACCTGGTTGGAAAACGTCGAATTATGTTGAAGAAAATGTTTTTTTAGGGGCAGATCAAAATTTTAGTGTGAACCTCTAACCTGAAAGAGTGCCTTGGAAACTATCCATAACAATTGATAGACAAACAAGAGGAGCCATATCTGTTACATAATCCACCACTTCTTTTTCGCTGCTAAATATGTAACCAAAAACGCGTCTGCTAGAAAAGATGGTTATGTTCACTATTACCATCAATGTGACCGCGATAAACATGGCAACAAACACAGAAAGTTGAGCTTTTCTTGGATTCCCGGCTCCCAACTCATTTGAAACGCGAGTGCTGATTAAAAGACATAGAACAAAGAGCATTATTTTTTTATGTAAATGACTGAAAAAACCTAGGTAAGAAAAGTGCATCTTTTCCTAATCCTACCTTACAGCAGCAGCAAGTCCATAGGGTATCGCGTAGAGTGTTGCGATAGTGTTGAGGCTGTTCAGAAAATACGCAAAAGATTAGACTATCTTGGCTCCAAATGTTCAATTCCCCCAATATTTGGCTTGTTGCAAGAGACTACTAGAGAACATACCATACAGAAAGGACTGAAGTCTCTAACTGTGGGTTCGGTAGGAAGCCAGATAACAAGATCATTAGCTCAAATGACCACCACTCTAGACTGTAACCCGAGAATTTAAAAACTTAGCAAAATCGATTCAATTCATAAGGAAATGAGCAAACAAGGGGAAGCAGTAAAAGACAGAATTACCAGACCATGACAGCAGAAGGAATAGCAAAGCGAAAAAACTCTTTAATTCCTCGAAATATCTCCATTGAAATTGGAGCACGGGTTTTGGCACAAGATGGAGAGAATGTCATGTATAAACCGAGTATGATCACGTTCAACCACATTGACGCACCCATAGCTATCGCTGCTCCAATATTTTTTAACCCGGACTTATAAACCATTAACCAACACAGAAGAATGTGAAAGCAAATAGTAGTTGTAGAACTTATGAGCATAGGAAAGATCATGCTTTGCATTTGAAAATATCGAACAAGAGGTTGAAGAGTAGCATAACCAAATAGTGCTGGAACAAGCCACATAGTGAATCTTCCAGATTCGCGTGCAATTAATGGATCTTGGCCAATTAAAACGAGTATTCTTCCGAAATACATCCATAAGATCGATAGAGGTATGCATACGATGATTAGACAAAAGATCGCGGTATATGTCTGAGTTCCAAGCTTTTGATACTGCTTAGCTCCATAAGCTTGTCCAGAGAGAGTTTCTAATGCACTTGCCATCCCCAACTGTTTAACATATCAGAAGCCAAGTCATTAACAGAATCCTTTCAAGACAATATTGTAATAGTAGTACTTCAAAATATTCCACTGAAATACCGATATCTAGGCATTATTAGCGCAACTACTACTAGTTTCATACTCTTATATTCAAACTTCAAAAAGACATGCTAAATTAAGGGAATTGAAAGGTGTAATTGAAGAGATGAACTCAATTATCAAGTTATCCTAGCGTAGATGATCACGCCTGTAATTTCTGGTTGTAGGTTCAAGACATCTCAACGGTGACTAATGTCACAAAATTACAGTATTTTCTATCAGCTGGCTTGACTGCCTATTTGATCCTAACTAGATTAGTCTAGTCAAATACTCGAATATCCGACACCAGAATCACATGAACTCAATTGAAAGGTAATCTTATCTAAATTGAGGGACCACATCAAAGGTTTAACTCCAAAATTTGAACTCTCTCCCTCTAGCCTGTAGTCCCCTGCCCACAAAAACCAACACTCCCCTTCTTGATTATATTCATTAGACCATAAATTAGTAGGAACATTAGTAGTGTTCTTGGACATTGTTCAATATTGAAATACAGCAATAACATAACTCATTAAATCCCCCAATAACATAACTTCTGGGTTGAATAGGAGACAGACCTAACATTTGGCAATAAATGCAGAAAGTGTTGCTCCCAGTTTCGAAATATAACACAAAATTTCAAGCAGTTTATCTTTTACAGTACCAATAATAAATAAATAAATCAAAACTAAAACAAAAAGCTATCCTATCCAACCCACAAATCAGCAAATCAAAAGAATCTTAACAATGATCCAACTAATAAGAAACCCAAACTGCTAAAAAATCACATCTCTGCATAATAATTATGCAAAAGAAACATCAAAGTATCAAATGAAAAACAAAAACAGAGTATTGAAACTTTAAACAACAAAAGGACTGAATTTACTAGTACATTCTCTAATAAACATCAAAGAAGGAATACTCACAAGAACACTAAACCCAGTAGCAACACAAAGAGAGATGGCCATAGCAGTACTGGAAAGTTGAAGTTCACCCAAATGACCAACCATCATTAGTGATATAACTTGAAGCAAGAACTGTGATAAAGTTACTGCCACCATAGGTCCTGCTAAGTAGCAAAGCTTCTTTACTTCTTCTACTATTACACCACATCTTGGCCTCTGTGATGATGAATCTGATCTCTCTTTCAATAACAATCCCTCTTCTTCCATCCTTCCAACTTCAAGATTTCTCTGTTTCTTCCTTCTTCACAGAGCAAATTTGTAGTTGTATGTCTCTGTGGAAAAAATGGGCAATCTTATAGACTTTTCGTACACATTATTGGACCGGTTGTTTTGTTGATACCTATAATAAAATACTACTCTTTCTATTTCATAATAGAAGTAACACAGATTAAAGTTAAATACCATAGGAATTTTTACTATTACATCATTAAATTTTAATTATTTCTTTTTTTCTATATTTTTCATAATATTAGTAAGAGTAATTTAAAACAAAAAAATCTTAAAAATTTAAAATATATATATATATATAAGAGATTAAAATACTAAAAAGACTTCTATTAGAAATGAAGAGAATAGTAATATCTTAGGTCAACTGTTAAGAGTTCAAATTTTGGAAAAACGACAATGTCACAAATTTGCACACTTTCAACAATGATGAGTCAAGTACTATTAGGAGAATAATTAGCCACTTTGATCATCAATATATTTTCGTCTAGCCACTTTAGTCAAAATTCAAGTGTTTTAACTTATTTCATCACTAAAGTTTTTCGGCCTGCCATTTTGGTCACTAAAGTTTTTTTGGACTTCCATTTTGGTCACTAAAGTTTTTTTGGACTTCCATTTTGGTCACTAAAAAACTTTAATCAAAATGGCAGAATAAAAAAACTTTAGTGACCAAATTGGCAGACCTAAAAAACTTTAGTGATGAAAAAAGTTTTAAAAAAAAATTAGTGACCAAAATGGCAGACCGAAAAAACTTTAGTGACCAAAATGAGTAAAAAAACTTGAATTTTGACCAAAGTGGCTAGACGAAAATATGTTGATTATCAAAGTGGCTAATAATTCACTATTAGGATCACCGGATCAATTAAGTCAAATAACTGGATACCCGTGAAAAAAACTTTGTTTTCATTGGATAAAATATTCAATGTATCATGTTTAAATAAAAAACATTCCAAATGTTTTAAAAGCCTTTATAAAATAGTAGGGGAGTTCAAACTATGAAAGCCCGAAAAGAAGTCATTAATTGCAATTTGGTCCCCCTACATTAAAAGTGCTTTAATTAATAATATTATAAGTTGGTCATCTTTTGCCACACTATTAAAATTCGTTAAAAAATAGATTATTATTGAATTTAATGGACAAAATTTACTACATCTTTCTTACTTGAACACAAATTCTCTTAGAAAATATAGGGGAAATGAAAAAATTGGAAACAAAATAAAAAAGCTTATTAGGGGGGATAAATTGCACTGGCTACTATGCAAATTTGTCTCATGTATTTTTGAGTTATAAGACTGATCGTATATGATATTTTTTTTGTATAAAATTCCCTACATATTTTTTCGACTTGAAAACTCAAATCAAACCATCACTTCTGCGAGGGGTTTATGGCCAGATGGTCACGTGCACAAGCCGTGGGTGTTTTTTAAAGAGTAAAAAAAGTATTCAGGTAAAAATTAGAGTGAATGATTTTAATTAAACCTTAACAATTTTTTATTTTCTCTTTTTAGACATCAAATTTGTTTTTGTACATTTATGAACGTAAGCAATTTATAGGAAGCCTGATATAGAAAAGGTAGTATATTTAGGTCAAAATTGATCACAACGACATGCCGGTAGGGTAGGGGTAAAATTGTCTTTTTTTGTCTATATAAAAATATATTTTTAGTGAATAGCCTTATTTGGACACCAACAATTTTACTTTTCTCTTTTTAGACAAAATATTTTTTTGTTTGTACATTTATAACCATAAACAATTTTCAGGCTTGTATAATTGGAAATTTCTGAAGACACGAAGTTGGGAAGAAATAATAAAGAATGCAAATGTAACTCAGTAAATGTTTGTGGCGAAATATAGAAACAATTATTATTAAATATTTGAGGCGAGGAGTGGAGTGGGGTTAATTAGCAAAACTTATGAGTTTTGAGTGACGCGTCTAGAGGTTATTTCCCTCTTGTAATTTTTTATGTTAGATATTTTCAACTGAACTTTGTTAGTCACATTTACTGTTATATGGTAGTTGTATAAAAGGATAGATATATGTAATTTTCCAATATTTAGAATCATTATTTCTCTCTCTTTTCTGTTAGATATTTTTTAGCTCAGTTTTATCAATAACAATTACTCTTAGATTAACAATTGCTCTTAGATGATAGTTGTATAAAAGTATACATACATTATTTTTCATATATTGAATCTATAATAATATAAAATCATTCTTTCTCTCCTTTATAGAGGGTTAGAGGTAGTAGTCTGGGCAATTGTCCGGTGTCGAACTCGCGACCTCGCAGTCGTGGGCAGGGAGGGGCCAGCCCCACTGGATTGTGT
>JAOWBF010000015.1:4669292-4683245 GCA_028566175.1 Vinca major
GGATCATAGGGGAGAGGTCGGCCTTTCTCTCATTCCTCTTGAATGGAGGGACGCGCAACGCCCATATTGAGGGAATTAAAGATATTCTTATCTTATCTGGCCTAGCGATCTACGCCCAACCTTCAGTCCAATAAGAAGGGTTGAAAGTCTGAGCTCTACCCCACAAAACAAGATGGCTAATTCCTTCTTCAAGTGAGTCAGCTTCCCCCCTCTGAATTTCGATAGATAATAGGAAAGCCCGGTAAGGCAGACAGCTAGACATTCATAGGCGCGGTAAGCCGGACAGTTGCTAGTAGGAGTGCTCTGATAGTAGCTGGATCTTTCGTGCGAAGTGAGTTTTGACATAGAATAGGAAGAAAGGCTCTCTGTACGACCTTTCTCCCAGCCGTGTTCCAGGACTTTCGCCTGGATTCCTCCGTCTGGATGGCTACAGGGCATCCTTCAATCTTGCTAGCTCTAGTTTCCTTCGGCTTGGTCTTTGTCGTAAACTCGTCGTGGGCCTTAATGGTAGTTCTTTTTTCTAGCTACCTCTGTTCACTGATCTTTGTTGGGCGCGTTGTTCTCTTCTTCTTTGGTTTGGTGGCTGCATTTCCTGCTGTTCAGTTTGGAGTGCTTTCGCCCTCTCTTTCCTTTTCATTCCTCCTCCTTTCGAAAACTCCTCTCACCACTAGCTTCTATGTTCAATCTGGCGATTCCCCCCTCACTGCTCACTAGCCCCTCTCGTACTTTTTCGTATTATCTGAGGAGTTTGAGTTTGTACTTTTCGTATTAGGAAGGTACAAAAGGAAGCAGGAAGAGTCACCGCTACCGGATCTCGATGAGGGAGAGGAGCCAGCATAAGTCAGAGTTTCACCAGTGGATCGTCGAAGGAAGAGAGTGGGCGGCGGGTGAGTTTAGGTAGAAAGAGAGAAGATCCATCTACAAGTAAGGAGAGGTCCTTATAGGCAGAGAGCTTCATTGTATCCTTGCTGTCTTTGTTTTTTCTAATGGTTAAGTCAGTCATGCCCGCCGAAAAAAAGGTTCTTCGAGCATTCAATGCCGCTGAGGAAACGTCAAGCGATCATACATTGCACAGGCATCATCCTAAGAAGCGGAGCCTAGGGATGCTCTTCCCCTCTCAATCTGAACCTCCTGAAGAGGAATTCTTCCCTGAAGTAGGCTTTGTGGATCAATCTTAGAGTGAATAGAGAAGGAAAACCCTGAGATTAGAGTTGGAGAAAGCCGCATAGAATACGAAAAGCAAAGGCGAAGGTGACTTTACATCTCAGTCGAAAGCGGTTAATCCGGATCCATTTCATAAGAAAGGATCAATGAAAGTCGTAGTTCGTTCCATAAAGCATTGGAGTCGTGCCTGAATCCTTTGAAAAGCTTCTATCCGACAGTACCCGCCTGCGGTCTACTCAAAGGTTGCCCGAGGATAGTTAGATTGATTCAAAGCTTGCAAGGGACTAAAGATCTAGAAAGCTACAGGCCCGGTCGGAATAGGTGGGTCAATTCCTGGGCTATTCTCGTATCAGCCCTCCAATAGGCGAGTTTGATCCCCTTTTTGAAAGTGCTTTATTCATGAGCTTGACACTCGTAATCTCCGTTTGAAGGTGTGACCGAGGACATAGACAACAAGGCCTCCATCTTGAAAGATTCGAGTTCTTCAGGAAAGTCAGAATCGTCTTAGGCGGAGGATGCCTTCTCACCACCGGCCCTGGCACCGGGCCTGGGCTTGCGCAACGAATGCCTTGATCGATACACTTTGCCATGGACTACTCCTTCCTATTAGATAGAGATTTAGGGAGACCTCCCCTACCATTTAGTCTTTGGAATTGCCTAACCGGAAAGAATGAATTTAGCAGAGGAGTTCGAGCGTAGAAAGAAGAGTCTAATAGAACAAAAAGAACAAGGAGGGCGGGATCACGATCGACTAAGGCGTAGAACGAAGGGAGTCTAAAGGAAAAAGAAAAGAGAATAGAACGAACGGGAGAAGCCATACATGCTTTGAATAGCGTAGTAAAGTACCGTAGTGCTAACTCTGCTGTGAGCCTAGTTTAAGTTCTTTGATCGATTCCGTGGCGCTTTGCTTCGAAATAGCAATCCAGGATTGAAAACCTCTTTTATAGAGTTCTTTCTCTCTAATCTTACTATTGTGGTGCAGGCGAAGGTGTCCAATTCCGGAGCAATCGACTACAGCAACGATTCGCCGCTTGTACGAGATTCAATTCTCTTGTATCAAAGCAAGCGCACTCATTCAAGGGATGGAGTCTTTCGGCATTGGAGACAGGCGTGGGAGAATTGAAGCTCAATGTGGCGGATGGAGAGGAAGAGATTAAGGAGCTTGAAGCCAACAAAGAAGGACTTGAGAGTGCCTTCGACGATTGCCTTGGAGGAGGTCAAGGCAGGGTCGTGTGGAGACAGAACTCAAGGAAGAAGTAGAGGTAGTAGCTTTGGCTACTAATGAGGAGCTGAGAATCAAGGATTGCAACATTCCGATGCCATTCTAATTCTAATATGGAAAGCGAAGCCTTCAGTTCTCGCTATTTCCCTTTGTATGATTTATCTATTCTTTATTTCTTGTTGGGTGAGATTAGATTGAGAGGAAGTCTTTCCACTTCTTCCTTGACTTCATTCATTTTATGTTAGAATAATAATATTATATTAACATATATTGTTTTTAAGCTCCTGCGTTTGACTTTTTGTCTTAGGACACGGCATAGTAATTGATCGAGTGCGCTTTCCTTTCTCAATGGCACAGCAAAAGCAAGTCGGGTTGGGATATCCAATGTTTCGAATTGGCTTCCTTTCGGGTGTCGGGATTGGGATCTGACTATCTCACTACGTGTGTGGATGAAGGTGAGAGGCCAGCTAGTCGGTTTGATCAAGGAGGTCGGTTAAGGCCCACCTCTCGCTTTTCCCTGTAGTCATTCCTTCTTCCTTCTATTACAAATCTCATGTCAATCTCAGATCTACGAATACCGGGTTGGCAAGATGGTTTGGCGGACGTTAATCATAAGGTGCATCGAAAGCCCTGAGAGAATGAGAAGGGATTGAATCAATAGTCTCAGGGGCATGGCCAGAATAAACTGCTGATGATGAAGTCAGTGAATAATTTTTATCCTAAAAAATGCATCGAATGGGAGAATGCGTTCTTAGCAATTGAATCATCATAGGCTGAAGGGATTGTTTGCTAGAATCAATAAGCTGCTTGAGTAAGCGATGGTTTACATACAGAATAGGTTTTGTTCCGACTGAATAGCACTGCTATTTCATCTCCTTTACTGGTATAGAGCAAGCTGCAATCAAAGTGTGAAAGAAGGAGCTGCAGAAGAATCTTACTCTATCAAATAAATTCCGATTGAATCGACATCTGAGATTCTTTTAAAAAAGAATCCCTTATCTTCCTATTTAGGACCAAGACTACCTCTTTTTTTATCTACTATTGCAGCAGATTCCATTTCCTTTATCTACTGATCTAAGGTAGCTGCGGGAAAGGACGTACCTTCGACCTTTCGTGGTGTGGTACCGGCTTAACCTAAAGGGATTTGCTCCTATAGCTCTTGTTGCTGTGGGTCAATCAGTTAATCTTTAATCTTCCACCCCTGAACGCTGAACAAACCAATCTACTTATTCCGGATCTTAGGACACTTGAAGCAGGACTGACTTCAACAGATGCGGATGAATTAGCTGCCTCTTTTCAGATTCTATACTTGAGAAACCTCGATTACACCCCACCCAAGGGAGTGCAGCTCTAAAGCTAGTGAGTGAAGCGGAAAGGGGGCGAAAGGGCTTTACCTTGGTAGGATCGACCGGCGCAAGCTACCTCGGCGGCTGACGATGAAGCGGTCCGAAGGAACTTTCTCTTTATTATTAAATAAAACTTCCTAATCAAGTGGGAATTCGATGAAGAAAAGAGACTTTCACTTTAGGCAAGTGTTTCAGGTGGGTAGAAGAGCAAAGGACGGAAATTGTTCGAATCCATAGCCCTCAATGGAAGAAGTTCAAGTATAAAAGTGAAGGCGAAGAACCAACCTCGTAGGCGGAAGAGAGTTATGTAGATCCTGTGGAAATATAGGGCCTTGAGCCGTCTACCTGCGCTCAGTCATTTGGCCCACTTCGGTGCCAGCCCTTGCCGTCTACTCCTGCGCTATTCATTCAATAGCTCTCATTCGCTGCTGGAACCGTTGATGGATGTGCTTTGCTTGGCCTAAAGCCCTGTGCCCTCCCGAGGGCTAAGCGCGTAGGAGTTCATACCAAACAATCTCCATTGGCTTGGTTTCTTGAAGTTTGCATGCCTGCTTTGTGAGAGTGCTTTCTTCAGACGATTACTTAACCGGTTGGCCATAAGATAAGGCCTGGCTAGTTAAGTAGGATTGACAGGAACAACGAGTCTGTCCCTTTCTTTAGTTTCAGAGTGAATTCAGGAATGAAAGGCGGGCTGGTAAGCACTTCGTCTCACTCAGAGGGAACGATAGACTATGTATATAGTTGTTAGCCTACCAATTGACCTACACTGACTAATTGGTCCAGTCATTGATTCTATGATTAACGGAAGTCTTTGTGCGTTCAATTCGTTAGGCAAAGAAGAAAGTCATGGCTTATGATTGGAAGAAGCCCTAAAAAATCAATAATAATAAATAACTAGAATTATAGATATATATTCAAAAGCAAAGAACAAAGCGTTCAGTTCAACTTGTTCAAGACAGAGTACTTATTAGTCGATCTAACTCGAGTGACTGTAGCCGGTTACGGATGACTGACCAAAGCAGAGAGCATACTTACATTCTAATTTACGGTTAGGGTGGATTCCTTCCTTTCGCCAATAGACTAGACCAGTCAGCCCCGGTTTCGTGTGTGCCTGAAAAGAGGAGATCAGGTGGCGGGCTTTCTTTCTTTAGCAGGCTATTTTGAACCTCTTGTCGTCATTTGACCCTTTGGCATGAACTCTCTATTGAATCCCGGCTGATCTTTCTTCCTGTAGAAGTGAAAGGGAGGGCACACCTGCAGTAAAGTCATCAATCGCAGCACCCTGTGACCCAGAAAGCCATCCTGCCTAGAAAAGGGTTCTCTGTTGTCAATCTCACTGGATCGGAGGGGAAAGAGTGTTCTAACCGAAGTAGACTACCGAACGGGTGTGGGGAAGAATCTCGCCAAAGGAGATGGGCCTCTGACTCAGCCACCAGTGGGGCACAGCTCCTACTCGCTACTCCTTACCGATATCAAATAAATAAGCACTTTTGACAGCTATATAAAATGAAAAAACAAAAAGACTCTATCTATTACTTTTAGCTGTCTCAATCGGAAAAGCTGTCCGTTCTTTCCGGTCTGTCGGCATCCGTCCTAGAAGAATCGATAGCAAAGAAAGTTGGAATAGGGTTATCCATTTCCCAAGTTTTCAATCCGAAGTTCATGCCCGGGGGGTCGCCTCTTACACTTTTACTGTTGGCGGTCTGTCGAAGAAATGACTCTTTCAGCAGCTCCCCAATCTCCCACGGCTTCTCATGCCAAACCCTTACTCCGAGACCTCACTTCTCCAGACCGGGAACAACTCCTGTAAAAACTGCCTTGGTTGACCAATTCCAGGGCGCCGCTACCAATCAATGTTATCATCGGGGGAATCCTAATGTATTCGCCCGCCGAGAATAATGGGCATATTTCATTTTATCCTAGTAATAAAGCATTCATTCCATCCGAAAACTAGGTTTTTTTGGTATTCCTTCTCTCAATATTCCATTTCATCAACAATGCATTTCTCGGAAGCCGAAGGTTTCCTTTCTTTGCGGAGGACTGGCCTGCCTTTCAAAAAAACGGTACTGTGGTCGCTCTCGCTCCCTTGCTATAAATAAAGTTTTTCCCTATTTTCAATAAGTCCCTTAGATTTCACACCGAGACACAGCCCCAGGGCTATGGGGAAAGATGTAGAGGAACCGATTCGGAGAAAGAAGAAGCATGGCATGTAAATGGCGTGATCGGCGGATCATCCACGTCACGAATTGGATGGCTAAACCAGCCCATTATGTAAGGGAGAATCGGTGAGGACTTCATAGAGGTCGACCTTGAACCTTGGTTGGAGGCTTTTGCAGGTCCCTAATTTATGATATTACGCCATCCTCACTTTCGTGATGCTCTTTAATATGGCTCTCCGAAAAATCGTGTGCACTCATTCCCGTTACTAGTATGAAGATTCCCTTAAGTATCAGAAACCGAATGGAAGGACGACTCCTCATGATCGAAGAACCTCGTCTTTATGGGTCCACGGTAATGCCGAATCTTCTCTTTCCTTGTCTAATATTGTTCCTCCTTCATACGGAATGTATCGTCAAATATTCACTTGTCGACGAGTTCCATTCTGAGGACGGATGCGACTTCCCTCCCCACCAATGGAGAATTGCTAATGGAGAGTGTGGACAGCCTCAATATCTATTCACAAAGAGAGATTGCTTGTACTCTGATTCCGATGTTAGCAAGATGCTGCTTTAGCTAGCGGGGCAGAATAGGCGGTCATCGTAGGAGGGCGTGCCCTTTACGCTTATTAGAACTCTCAAATAATTAAGTGAGGAATAGAAAAAAAAAGGGTGAATAGATATTTTGGCCTAAATTCCTTGGCTAGTGCCCGAGACGACAGAAGTTATCAATTGTTGGGCTTTTCGGGGTTGGTAGTTCAACTCCAAAACGGGTGCACGACCGGATCGCAAGCTTGATCGAAAGGCAGTCCCAGACGAGAAACTCAATTCCGCACTGCTGCTGGCTTACTTTGCCAAGGAGCGGCTTTATCTTACTCCCACGCTTTTCCGGGTTAGTCTGATTGACAGGATTCCCCTCTCACCCTAAGGCCTAGATAAGGCCACTCCCTCCTTCCCTAGGGAGCCGAGGGCAAAAGACTAGCGCTAGTGAGAGGTGCGAAGCTCACTATCCAACCCGAACGTGATGTTGAAGATTTCCATCTGCAGATGTCTCCTCCGCCAGTCCGGCTGTTGCTGAGCAGTTTTTGGATTTCAAACCTGAACCCGAAAGAGCCACTGGAATAACCTCGCTTGGATTCGTGGAGCTAGCTTTCGCTACTGATCTTGACTACTGCTGCAGGCGAGCTACTTTATAAGTGGACTACTCCGGAGGGCAACGAATGACCCCCAGAATAATAAGTAGGAGGATAGGCAAGATGGCATTAAGGATCATTCCAAAAAGAGATGCAGCTATGTTGAAAAGACAATTATCTCGTTTGCAAACATAGCACTGAATTCAATAGCACTGGATGAGTTCGGTTCACTTTTCACAAAGTTCATTAAAGTTAAGCGAAGCAAAGCGCATGGCGCTGAAGTGTGCCAAGCGCTTCTCTTTATGTACAACCTAGCCTTGGGCATTATCTATTCATGGAATAAGTAGGCAAAGAATTTTACCAAAAAGCCCGATTCGAATCATTATGCTCGATAAAACTTCCGTGCTTGGTAAAAAATCCCCAATTAACACAATTAAACTGAAATACCACGCACTTGAGGAAGTAACCTCGAAAGAAGCACGAGCTTCTGAAAGCAGGCATGCTTTGGTAGAAATCTTTTCAATTTAAAACGTATCAGTCTTACCCGAAAGAAAAGAGGGAATCGCTACAAAAAAAGCGATGCGAGGGCATATTATTGGCCACAAATGAGGGACTGGTGGGACAAGGACTTTCATTACCAAAGCCAAGCTATGGCCCTTGCTTCGGGTGCTTAGCCAGGAATATAAAGGGCCTTTTTATTTTAGGGCGGATCAGTTCCCAGAGGAAGAGATTTTTGACTGAAATCGTTTAACGAGAATTGCCCTCTTGCGCCAATAAGAGAGTGAATCATTCCTTACTCAGAAGTACTGAATCATTTGAACCACGTCTTGAGATTCCGGGCGCATTGTGGTCGTTTTCTGCCCGTGCTTTATTGCTATCATTATGATCTTACGAATCTTGGATTGGAGCAGGACTCTTTTCTAGGCGGATCGCACTTTATCCCTTATACGAATGAAAGCCGCGGGTGCGTGCTCAGGCCAGCACTGGGTGTTTCCGACCAGCTAAAGGTAAAGTTCCATTAAATGATCTTACCGACGACATCTCCCGATCAGAACAAGTTCTATTGAGATGCTCTAGTGTCCTTAATCCATTTTCTAACCCGACTCACAGACCCACCACCGGGCATTCTTATCAATAGGCGAGGCCTGTGCTGACAAAAAGGAGTAAAAAGCGCTACTCCTCCTACTTAAGGGGCAAAGAGAAGCGCTGCTTTGTTCTCTTTTCTAAACCGGACTTTCTTTCTCAATAATGAGAAACCATATCTTCGATTTCTCACATTGGTCGTATAACTGGATCATGAGCGAATTTGTTTAGTAGACCGTAGCAAGAACGGACTAAGTTAGAATAGTGACATTAGCTCATTTCATTGGCTTCTTTTCCTAAATGCGGCCGTGATCTTATATTAGCTAAAGAATCATTTGCTATGCTGCTTTCTTTCATCATATATAATCTGGCAAACATAACAAGGGCGGCGGGGCCGGGAATGACTCTACTAGAGGCGGCAAACCAAAGGGATTTTTCAAAACACGGATCATTGCCGACTGCCCAATCCGGTATGATTCAATTCAGTTTGTGTAAAGGCTCTTTTGCATGCTTCTGTTGCTGGACAGAGAGAGATGCGGGTGAAAGTGAAAAGAAGTTTATCCAAATTGAAACGAATAAAAAAAAATTAAGTACTTCCTATCTTCCTCCTGGTGAGCCAAAAGGAAGCCATATGGGAACTGATTGCTCCGTACGAATTTACAATGGAAAAACTTCTTTTCGTTGGAAGATTACTGAAGGAAAGGTTAGCAGTTTACCGGAGAAATTGATAAGTCGGGCATTTCCGGCCCAAGATTCATATTTTTTGAATCGAGAATAGGGAAAGGTTGGTCATAAATTTGGAGAGTTTGCTTCTCAACGAAGTGGATCGATCGCTCAACTCGAGACGGGAAATAACGTTGGAGTTATGGATTTTCAGTTTATGGGGGGTAGCTTGTAGAGGCGAAAGCCTTTCCTTTGAATTGCAGTTACAGTTGCAGGAGCAGCTCTGGCTGAAGATTTTGCCCAATCCGGGGAGTAGCAATTAAGAGTTGGTAAAGAAAGGGCAGGGGTCGACACACCCATGTTATATGCTGGAGGGAGCATCTTTTTGTTTAGATCGCATCGCTAGGTCGGCAATGGCCTTTTGATTATTCTGGCTCATTTCATTCATAGTGGCCAGGCACGCGGATCAGGGGCCTAGCTTTAGTAAAGGAAAAGCGGCATGAGTTAAGTATCTCATCAACCTTTTCCTTCTCTTTGATATAAAATGAAAAAACAAAAAATATTTATCATTCTATGGGAAGAAAACTGAAAAGACACTTTTTGTCGCTATATAAAATGAAATTTTAGAAAATCAAAATCATTCTATGGGAAGAAAACTTCAAAGACACTTTTTGTCGCTATATAAAATGAAATTTTAGAAAATCAAAATCATTCTATGGGAAGAAAACTGAAAAGACACTTTTTGTCGCTATGATCCACCAGACGAGAAACTCAATTCCGCACTTTCGTTCCCGTAATCAAGCTTCAATTAAAGCAGGAAAAGGGAAGGGAGGGCTTTCGAGCAATCAGTTAAGCTCTTATCAAAGCAAAGTAGATTAGGAGTAAATTATGGCAGGATCAGTCACCGGGCAAACACTCACTGATTTGTTTTCGGATGACAAGACTTTGATGCGATTTGGCCAAAGTGGAAGACTGCCCAACAATTCTAAAGGTGCTTAGTCATTTTGGTACCAGAAGATTCTTTCCTTAGTTATGATTCCGCCGATGGGGGTTCCGACTCCTAACTAATAGAAGAAGAAAATTGCGTAGCCACACGCGCCCGTTCTCTAAACAATTGCTTTTTCTTGAATTTGACTTTAGCATAAAAAAAGGCACGAATATGCAATCTTACGAAAAAAAGGGCCTTTAGAGCCCGCTTCCTAACCCCGACATTGTTCTCCGCTACTTTCGAGATAGCTAAAGCAGGTTTCACACTAGAGAAAGTCCTACTCTTTCATTTATTGAGCAATTTTGTCTAGTGGCATTCGATCACAGTACCTTTCCCTGCCTGAACAGCTTGACTTTTCCTTACTGATCGACCAGGCAAACCCTCACTTTGCTTTCAAATCAAAAGATAGGAGAGCACCCCTTCTCCCGAAGTTACGGGGTCATTTTGCCGATCTTTTTCTCTCTTTTATCATCCGAATCGAGACAGAAGGGGCTGGGGGGTCGTGCAAGAGACAGGCTATTGTGTTTTCTTTGGCTCATCATTGATCTCTTGGCTCCTGCTATTCCGGGCGCCAAGCGAGGGCGCCGCTACATGGGACGCATTTTATTTGGCAGTTTTTTGGATGTTAAATACTATTGGATGGAGAAGGAAGACGTTGAGATGGGGAGGATACCGAATCTCATTGCCCTTCTGACCCCCGCCGGGTTAAACTAATAACGCAGTCTTTTTGGCAGCCCGTCACCGATGCTTTCTGTTAAAGAGTACAAATTGACTTATTATACTAGGCCAAAAACAAGGGACCTACTTCTCATCCTAGCTACCTACATTCGGAACGTTCTCCTATGAGTCTTTACGGCTCAGCAAGTTAGATCTCGGGGGGGATCTACCAAGCATGAATAGAGGCCCTGACTCCGGAAAATCATGCAGGGGCTAGGAGAGCTAGGCTAAATCCAATTATTTCCAAATTTCAGCCCAATTAAATGATCCGCGGCTGCCAATATATCTCGTGGTAACAAAAATGTATTGTTCTGATTCCATCCCATTCCATTCGTGCACTAAAGAAGAGTCACGCTCTTGTAGTTTTGAGCAAAAGAATAAAGTGCTTTCTCTTTTTTTTTTTTATTTTATGGGTTGGTTCGGATCAATATAGGAAGCTGCACTGAAAAGCCTGCATTTCGTGGTCATGCCCGGGCCTTTCTGTAGAGATCTCCCAGTGGCTTGGTTCTCGTGGATCGTAGGGAATCGTCAAAAAGAGCTCTGGCGTATGTGAAAAAGAGTGACAGCCCCAATGGCCAGTTTTTCCTCGTACCGAAGGCGACATAATATGAAAAGCAAAATTTGGATTTTTACTCGCCTTTGGATCAAGTCCTAACTCCTCCAGTTGAAATTGTATTCGCCCGCCGAGAATATCCTAAAGGATAGGTAGAGCAGTCTCCTTTAGAGTGCTTTCCAGGCTCTTAGCTAGTTTGATCTTAATCAACAACTTCTCAATTCAGTTAAGTTAATAGAAAATAGAGAAAATCTCGAGCTTCGCCAGATCCTTATCGAGGAAAAATATTAAATAAAAATGAAAACATGCTCCGTTGGAGTGGAGTCTCTTACCGGTTGGTAAGGGTTGAGGACCACGGGAGAATACTCCCTCGAGAAACTTTATGAGATAGCCGAGCGTTAGCGAAGCTAGATTCTCATGAACAGAGAATTGCTGTTCTTTCATCCTGGTTCTATCGAGCGCGTAGGGCTTTGACTTCAAATTCGCCCGCCATTACTTCATCAAGAGAGACACTTCCGTTCCCTCAGGCGATTGCGGATGATATTAGAAAAACTATCGAAAGACTTTTTGCTCTTTTTTTCCTGTTCTTAGTCAAAGAGGCGAAGAAATAGATTTTTTATTCCACTCCATAGTCTTAACAAATTAGTGTTTGCAATTTGTGAGGGTCGTTCTAGCTCAAAAGGATATTCTCAATTATGCAAAAATTGGAATAAATAGGAAAAAGCCGGCTATCGGAATCGAACCGATGACCATCGCAACCACGACGACTGCTCGAGCCCCGAAGTAACAAATTGGTCTCCACTTGCCTTCGTTCCTCCCTCGATTCGATCGAGACTGACTCTCCACTGGGCGGCTTTCCTTTTAGTCGATCGTGACCTTTGGTACTCGGTTCGTCTTCACCTCGGTTCATTTGTCCCCCTTCCCGCTCCCCAGCTGTTCCAAACAAGCAGAAGAGAAAGCAACCTGAGTGCTTCATCCATAAGGAAAGGGATCGGGAACAAGAGCTCTTGGTCCAACCGCCCCGACAGCTATGTGGAGTAACGGAATAATAAGATATTTCTATATATAGAATCGTAAACTCGCTCCTCTTCTTCTAATCCCAAGGGGAATAATATTTTCGTCCTGGAATTCACTTTGGGTCGGAGTTTTTCGAGAAAAGGTCCCATCAAAAAGTTTCAAACTTTCCATTACCATTAAAATGAATTCCATTGATCCGATCTCCGCGCCTTTTCGGGCAGAACCTACGCCCTGAGTTCGAGCAGCTCGTCTTTGAAGTTTTCTTCCCATCCAAGGTGTCCTGGCACTGTCTTTCTCCGAGATCTATATAATTTGGATTTTTTATCACTACTTTGATGGACAAAGTCTCTTTCCCTGCTGTAGATTAGAACCGAGTTCTTCTTTGTCCTCTGGGTCAGCAACTTCTCTTTTTCAGGTGAATATAGAATATTGGAATCCTTTACCGCCCATTTGAGCCGTTGCGCTGACCCCTACGAAAAACTATAGGAATCCAAAAAGAAACGATCCAATTAATCAATCGATAGCAATAGCTGTTTTTCCAGTTTGTCGGTCCCCGATTATATCAATGAAATCGGAATAGTTCCTTTCGTTGGTTTATATTATTATTTTATTTGGTGGAAAAATATGTTTCAGATAAGGCAAAGACATCAAGTGGGGGGAGAATCTTTATCTTTTGAGTTGTTCTGCCGGATCGGTCGCTCAAGTCTTTCTCCCGAAGCGGGCAACCGACAGTCCAGGGGTGGAAAGTGAGGAGTTTGGGAATATCTTCATCCTTATCCTTCCGATCAGAGAGATTCTCTCTTTGACCCTTCCCTTGGTTGTTATGCGGTATTTTGGCCTAAATTCCTTTACGGTCGAAACGTTAGTAGTTTCTTCCTTGGCTCCTCGATACTCAAGTCGGGGGCCCCTTTTATTGCAATTTCTGGATTATTATATGATGATTTTTTGCAGTAAGCAGAATAAACCAATTTGAAAATGGGATAACAGGTTGATTTCCCTTCCTTTAGCTACTCAGATGCGAAGGCGCTCTGGTGGAAAGGCTTTGCTTTTTTATTCGCGCTTTGAGTAGACCAATTCGTTAACTCCCGAGATGAAAGAAAAGATCTAGACTGAAACTTCAGATTCCCGACTGAACGGAAAATGCTTGCTTTTCTTCCCTCCCGATCGAACTTAAGGCGGCCTCTCTCGGTTATAAAGATTCTATATGTGATATATGAAGTGTCTAACTCGAGAAAGAACGGTCATGAGTAATTTCATCCCTCTCCCCGACAAAAACTATTTATTATCATCTGATTGGAAAATGGAGAAGTAGGAAGACTTTGGCGATTCATATCGATTTTCTCCGCTTATATAAGCTTGGGCTTTCTTGTAGAAAAAGCCGATAAAGTGTGAGTAAGGGAGAACAGAAAAAGAAGCGCCTTACTTTGACTTTTGAGAGATTTTGTTTCCGCTTTAAACCAAAGCCCTTTCTTGCTCGTTAGGCCCTGTCCGGGGTGAGGTCCAATCTTCCAAAGCCTAAGGGGATGGCTTTCCTGGTGGTACAATGCCAAGAATAACCAACCCGATTTCTTCGCTATGAATTGCCCTTCATCCAAAGCTTTTTTTGAAAGAGAAGAATGCGCCACTCCATTGAAGGATTGCTCTTGCCTCTCAAAGGCACAGACAGAGAGGGAAAACGGAAGTGCGCTCCTGCGCACCGGCTGAAAATCTGGTGACCAGCTTTAGCCAAGCCATAACGCGAGCCGGCTACTGAGTTAATCCCCTACAGAAGGGTTGAAAGTCTGACCCAACCATGCCCCTATTGCCACAGCGGTAGATATATGAAATTCCAAGGGCTGAATGTAGGGAAAGGCCGAAAAAGATTGACTTCTTGTTTTAATAAATAAGATGTGTGTCTCATGCAAATCTTTC
>JAOWBF010000015.1:4795384-4806505 GCA_028566175.1 Vinca major
TATGGGTACATAGTCTACTGGGACCAATACGTCAAAGAAGACCTAAATCTAAAGCTTCCCGACCAGCTAAAATAGCTCTTCAGACCTATTCCGAACGGCCCAGTAAATCCAGTCCGACTCCTATGCGGAACTGTTTAAATTCCGCACGTGCGAAACATAAAAAGGGCCGTTGATTTCATTTTAAAAGAGGATCGATGGTTGAGATTTAAAAGAGAGCTAAACAGATACATATGTAATTTCACAAATAAATAATAATAATAACAACAAAAAGTAACATGCAAACGTCACATCGGTGGGTTACCGAGGTGAGAGAAAAGTTGCGGCTGAAGAGTAAAAAATATATATTTCTACAATAACGCGTGTTCTCTGTTAGAGAACACATGTTCTTGTATATTATGAACGTATTTTTTTATTAGAGAACACGTGTTCTCTGTCAGTGAATACATTTTTTTATTAGTGAACGTGTGTTCTCTGTCAGATAACACATGTTTTTTAAAAATTCGTTTTCCCTAAATACTCCTGTTTTGATACAGTCGTTGGATAAAAAAGTACAAAAGGTACAAAATTTAACGGCTAACAGTATGACCCGTATATACTGAATTTTCTTGTTCAGCACTAAAGCCGTGATCGAATATAGATTGTATTATATGTCTGCTTCAGTGCATTAAATGGTTTCAAAGATATTTGTATACTTGCGCACATAAAAGGTCGAATCTCAACTCATCTCAACTCATTTGGTAAGATTCAAAGATGTATATTAGTCTTTTGTTATTAACGAGACTTGCATTTAATTAATTCACTAAGGATATGTGCTATGGGGGAGGTCAATTCCCTCTTTAACCTGCGTGGCTCATGGGTTGAATACCATTTTGACTAATACATGTTAATATAATTTCAATCGTTAATTTTAATTTAATGGTTGAAAAAAATGAATTACTATTTTAAATAACTATTCTTTAAGTTTGAATAGTAGTATTCAAGAATAGTTATTTATTTATATAAAATTTAGTGATCAGATTAAATTGATCCTAATGTGTCGGCCATGCGGATTAAAAGAATGTTAAACAATAAGTCCAAAATGCGTATCCAATTTTTGAAAAAAAAATAACCTTGGTCATAACTCCAATGTCCAAATTTTGAATAATAGCACGAAATTTTAAGAATTCACTTGTCACGTTCCGTGCCCTCAAATCTAAAAGCACAATTTATAAATGTGTAATACTCATGATTAACTACATAGCAATCGTTACGACTATTAGGGGTGTTCAAAAAAAACTGAAACCAACCAATCCAATCCGATCCAAACCAATTCAAACCGATTTTTTCGGTTTGAGCTAAGTTAAAACCGAATTTTTAGTTTGGTTTAAAAAAAATTATAAACCAAACCAAACCGAATATATATAATATAATATATATTAAAGGACTCTTTTGCAATAAAATATAATTTACTTATTATATATACCCAATATCAATAACAAGCAAACCCAAAATTCTAATCATCCATTCTTATCATTAGCGGCTCTAGGTGGCCTAAACTATTTTTTTCCATGTCTAATTTAGTGTTATTCATTATTACTCATTGTTTATTGTTCTTCCCTACACTACAAAAAAAAACTTTTCTTGCTTATTCTCATATTTTGTGAAATTTGACATAAAGATTTACCTAAAGATTTTATTTTATTTTGAACTAATAATTATGTAATTTTTATGTTTTTCTTTTTTCTTATAGGATGATTTTGCAGTAATTTGTTTGAAGTGCAAAAAAATCACTACACCAACCTACAAGCCGCAAATCACATGGTCCGATTCATACCTGAGGCTTCCAATCAATCCCTAATATGAGTCTTCTTCTCAGATCCAGATCTTCCCGTTCCTGAGGACATAAGTAGATCCAAATCTGCCCTTTTGAACCCCCTTAAACTACAAAAAAATAATTCTCCGTGGGTATCTCAAGTATGAACTTATGTTTAACCATCCGTTATTTGAGTGTATAATATTGCTTCTATTCTCAGGAACATAATTCTAATTTAAGATTGTTTAATTTTTCAGGAACCACAAGAATAGAGAATCCACCCGTTTCATACACATGCTGATTTTGATCGTAGTGCCTGAATTCCTGCCTGCATTAAATGTATCCCCTTGCCGAGCAGGATAAGTTACCGAAGGTAGCCCTTGCACTTCTATAATTTTCTTACTGGTTTGTGTCTCGAGCGATCGTCTTATAGCACTTTCTGCCCCGTAAATAATACTCCCTCCATTCTTAAGACGTTTAGTACAGTTTTTTGTTTGAACAGATGTTTAATACAGTTTGAAAAAATTAAGTAATTTAAACAAAAAAATAATTTTTCACCACAGTTTTAATAATAACCCTTCTTCATTCTTTTTTCACTTTTTCAATAACAGATACTCCGTCCATTCCTTATTAATTGTCGTTTAGGAGATATTTAGTTATCAACAATTCATTCGAATTATATCCCCAACATTTTCCGTTCTTTATGATGTAGAAGTGAGAGCGATGGAGGGTGGGGGTAATATTGGAAGTTAATATGTGGAAATGATAACTTCTTTAATTTTCTCAAATTGTATAAAGAGTCTTATATATTGAGAGAGTATTTTTTTGGTATAAGTAGAATAAATATTGACACCTAATAAAAGACATAGATATTTAAATGACAATTAATTTATTACATATATATCTGCTTAACAACAATTAAATGGGAATGAAGGGAGTATTTGACTTCGCGACAAATACCTTTCTCATCCCTTTCAGGTACCGGTGTACCGTACTCCTGATTTTTGCATGGAGCCTTTCGTTTTCCCCTTCATCGGCCCTTGACGCCTTCCAGTGCACTTTTTTTTTTCCTCCGTTTAGCTCAAAATGAACATGAAAATATGGATTTTTGGGTGGAACTTGTGAGCATATCCGATTGTTTTATTTAAACAAAACATTGTATTACATTTTTTTTGGGGATAATGCTTTATGACTATATTGACAAAGGTTAAATTTGTTTTCCGTCCATCCCCGCTTATATCCCTAATTATTGGGGATTTAATGAGTTATTCTATTATTGTTATTTTAATGCTTTATGACTAAGTAAAATTAGTTAAAATTGGCTAAAACTTCAAATTAAACAATATTCGCTCATATTGGCATAAAACATTTAACGGATTATTTATAATTTTGTCCCAAATTTAGTTAATTAATTGGTGAAATCTTAACTACCTAGCATTACCCTATTAATTTTGTAATATTTATATAATATACATTATAGTTGAATTATTTTTCATATTTTCGAGCTTTTAAGCCAGAGTTTTAAGTCCAATAGTAACGAGTTTGAACACAACTTTGATCATTCGAATCAAACTCGAACTTTAAAAGTTTTTTGTCACATCAAACTCGAGTCCTTTTAATGCTCGAATGGAACTTGAACACGTATTCAATCTCTACCTGAAACTCAACGAACTCTCTTGATTAGCTTCTCAACTTGACTCGGACCCTTAAAAGAAGATAATGTATATTTTTTCAATAATAAAATTACGGTACATCTTTAGAGACATGTATTAGGCCCCATAATAGAATTGTTGTCTCCGGCCTCCTATATCACTTGTTAGCCCAAGTCTTTGATTTCCTTTTTATAATTAGGTTTTCTTCTACACAAGGGTTTCTTCAGAGAATCCATGGCCGAGGCCGCTCGAGAAGTCCCGCAAGAAATTCTAGTTGATATATGTTTAAGACTTCCGGTAGAAACGCTCTTTAGATTCAAATCTGTATCTAAACAATGGTGCAGATTGATTTCTGAATCTTGGTTCATCAACTTATATCACCGTAGATTTAAACTTTTCTACATAAGTGATGGAGAGGATCGATGGAGTCTATGTTTCAAAATAATTGATCTTGAAGGAAAGGTGTTCGACGAATTTACTGAAAGAGTGATGATTCCTGGTGATATCTTAAATATTGCTGGTAGTGTCAATGGACTAATATGTTTCGAAGTAAGTACATTTCCGATGCAGCGCTTTCCCGGTATGATCCGTCAGCAATTTTATGTATGTAACGCTACAACTCATGAACTTTTAACAATTCCAATGCAATCTCCATTCGAAAGGCCACCCGAAAGGCCGCGGTTAATTGGTTTTGGATATTTATCTTCAACAAAAGAATACAAAATCATGAGATGCTTTTCAGATAAACAATGCGAAATTTTAAGTTTCCTTGAAGGGTCCAAGATTTCATGTTCTTCTTGGAAAGCTGTAGGAGAGAAGTTTCCAGCAGAGTTGCCAAATGACAAGTCTGTCTTTGCGAACCAACGCCTTAATTGGTTAAGGTTTAGGGATGAACATGCACCCTCATTCTTCAAGTGGGAAATTCTCTCGTTCGATATGAGAACCGAGACTTTCCGTGTCCTTTGTGTTCCATCTGACGCTATGCTCTATTGGAATGTGTATTTGATCAATTTAGGAGGTAGTCTGAGCCTAGTTAGCTATTCCATTAGCGGTTTAAATTGCATTATATGGAGGATTAAGGATTACGACAAGTGCATTTGGATCAAAGCATATGAAATAGATTGTACTACATTGATTTCGGCACATAAATTTCATGCAATCCAGCCAATGGTTAATGGCGAGTTGTTGATGATTCGTTGGTGCCCATACGGTTTAGTCCACTTCTACAACTCTGGAAACAAAGAGTCGAGAGTGTTAAGAACGAAGGGAACCGTTGCTGGTTTTGTTTTCAGAGTAGTATAGAATGGCTTTGAAGTTGCAACTGAACAACTTTGCCAAAAGAATGGACACACTGATTGATTATGATGATGATAGCAGAACCCTTCTTACCGACTCGAACCCCCCGAAGAAAAACTTTAATAATATACTGTGTACACTATTTGAGTGTAATTTTATACCATAGTGTGTACTTTGTACGCTGGATAGTTTACCCATTATTTATAATAATTGGAAACCGAGCTATTGTAGCCCCCATCAGAGGCGTTCTTGAGAAGTGACAAAGCTTCCCATCTTGTTTCCCTGAGATCAAAACTCTGAATTTACAATTTACATGTTTATGTACTTTAGCTAATATTGCTTCATATCTCTAAATGGAAAACATGGCCGAAAGAAGATCAGTAACGGCATTTGGTGAAAAATGAAATCTTTTCTTCTCTAATAAAACGACATCATCTGATTCAGGGGAGTGTTTTCGACACTCTCATTTGTCTTATCGGAAGAATTTTTGTTCCAATTTTGAATTGCTGTTACCTCGTCCATTGTAGGCCTCATTTCTTTCTCAAGCTGCAGACACCGGAAAGCTAACTCGGTCACAGATTTCGTCATCCTTCTCATAACCTCGGGGTCTAACTCGTATCCCAAAGACGGATTAATTAATTCGTTGAATGCTCGTCTTTGAATCCTATTTACTTCTAAATTTGCTAGATTGATCTCATGTCGGTGCCTGCTTATATCGACTGCAGACATTGATGATATGAGCTCAATTAGGACAACATCGAAGCTTTAAACATCACTCTTATCGGTAAGCTGGTAACATTGATGCTACTCCGGGTCAACATAACCAGGGGTACCCTGTGGAGCTGTCGAGCCTAAAGAGCCCGAAATCTCCAACCTTGACATGGAAATTTTGATGATGGGAGTATGTTATTAGTCTCACATCTCGATGTATTATATCAGAAGCCTGGAGGTAAGACGATGCATTGGCGGTTTCTATGGCAAT
Source organism: Vinca major (assembly GCA_028566175.1). Taxonomy (NCBI): domain Eukaryota; kingdom Viridiplantae; phylum Streptophyta; class Magnoliopsida; order Gentianales; family Apocynaceae; genus Vinca; species Vinca major. The sequence goes on from JAOWBF010000015.1 coordinate 4,801,107, forward strand.
GCTCGTACGAACTGGCAAAGTAAGTAATTGATAATTTGTTCTATTACCGTGGAGATGATCAGCAACCGTACCATTTAAACAAGTAGTTTTCTTGAAGTGCAGCCGTAGAGGGAAACAAGATTTGGGTGCCTCAAAGGAGTGAGAATTTCAACTTCATTCATGAATTGTGCCATGCGCTTGAAGTTGTTCTCGTAGAGGCGTTTAACTACTACTTCTCTTCCATCACCAAGTTTACCTGGCTTGTAGAGACTAATATTAGTTAAACAAGAAATGCAACCCAAAACAATTCAAACTTGTGCAGGACAAATAGGTTGGATATCAAGATAAGCTTTTTACCATAGGACACGGTTCCAAAGCCTCCATCTCCAAGTTCCTTTGAGGCGTCAAAACTGTTAGTGACCTCTTCAAGTTCGGCATAGGAGAAAACAGGCACGCCAAAATAGACACTTCCACCTTCAAGGTCGCGTTTTGAGGCGGTCTTAGAAATACTTCTCGCGAGAAAGTGGAAACGATCTTTTATCCCTTTCTTGCGTACAAGAAAGATGGCAAATGCAATCACCAAAAGCAGACCTCCAGATATGGATGTGGCGAGGAGGATGATCCTTGACGTACTCCTTCCTGCATTCGGATCTATAGAAAGAACAGTTAGTTCAGACACAACAAAGAAGAAAGATTCTAGCACGAGAAGTTAGCAGGCCTCAGCTGAAGTGCTAAGGTTTCAATGCTTCCCAGGAAGGAAAGATATCGATTAAAACATAAGAGGATATCTCAAGATGGCTGCTCTGTGCCAAATCGCGAATACCTTTTCTAGCATTGGAACAAACAAATTCATTCGACTCATCTGTCTGACAACGACCTCCTTTGAGGTGACAATCACGATAACATCTATCTGATAGATGCCACTCGAGATCAAAATCAGCACTCAACAACTGAAACAGGTCAGTCTCCTCTGTGACGTTCTCCCAGGGTTGCATTGGCAGATGAATAGATGAACAACCAGGTGGAGGAAGTTCACTTGCTTTATCATAATTGTAATATTTTGGATTTCTATAACGGATGTTAGACTCCTCACAAGATTCATATTTTCTGTACTTGTTCTTGACAAAATAATCGATAACTTCAGAACTAAGTTGTGCATCTTTTTTGCACATGAACAGTGTGATATTGGACTTAATTGTAAATGAAATAGAAGGAGAGTTGGGAAAAGGTAAATTATACGCGAAAAGAGAACAACTTGAACTTTGACCGTGAAGAAGATTTTCAATAATGGAGTCATGAAGCTTGATGGTATTGCTTTGCAATCTGCTTGTAACACGAAACAATAGGGGTGAAGTTCGACTGAATTTGATTATTGGTAAAGGATCAGTGCTGCAGTCTACCATGCACAAGCCACAATCAGGCTGTGAGAAGTTCGTAAACGGAAAATCAAAAAGGCCAAATTTTCGACATTCAAAAGCTTTAGGACATGTAGAATTGACAAAACTATCATATTCTTGGGCTGAGAGATAAGACAGCAGAAGAAGGAGCACAAGGAAAGGGAATGGATTTTCTAACACAATCAATCCTCTAACACGTGCACTCGTGATAGATAGATAATAATTTTATCGAAGATATATCAAGAGAATGGATTTTCTGTCTACTTTCTCACTTGAAGTATAGTGTATTTATAGGGAGGAAGAGGATGTTAGTAGGAGGAAAACAAGTGAGAAAATTATGGAGAGTGGAGACATGAGTTAGGATTTGTGGGAAAGTAGTTTGACTACTTCCACCATGTAACTCATTCAACACATGCCTAAAAACAAGTTGACATTTTCCTACACACACCCTGTTTGCTTAACTTGCAATAGAAAATCTTGATGAGTATTGATGACTCTACTTGTCACTCCCTGTGTATGTGGGCTCGTAACGCGACTTATAAGTCTGGACATGAGACTCGCATTTCTTACAGTTTACCACTTGGTTCACACACGTTTTCACGCTTATATAATAGTTGAACATTTCAAACGTATTACATCTTAATTCTCACACGTTCACCTAGTCACATTCTCACCACAATATCATTTCCCGTGACCGAGGGGCCGAAGAGCAACTAATAGACCCGACAGACCTACCGACTTACTTGGCAACTGAACTTGATTAAAATGAATATCTCCATGTTATAGTGAATACTTATGCGAATGCTTATATGCCAGTTAAACATTCCAAACATATATCTCATGTGGGATGGGAGTTCACACTACTATTAGATTTTGCAGGCAAAATTTAACTATATCTCTTCTGATATGGATGAATATAGATCACATGTGCATTGTAAATAATCCATATTAGAATTAAGCGAAACTTAAATGGTGTTAAAATGGTTCTTTCCCAGATTATTATTACTTAGATCAACTAATATAATCCCGGATTTGATTTTTGTCATTACTTAATTCCACGGTAATATTTCTAAGTTGTGGGAAACAGTTTTGAGCCAGATTATCAACAACGGAATTATACACTCGAAATGAACGATTCTTGTAGAAGATTTCTTGAATTACAGAGTCATTCTCTAACAACCTGTAAATTTGTGATACCCGTGACTTGTTGGCTTAATTGTGGCTTAAATAAGGTTATGCCCATATTCACTTCGGAGTTATCAGAATAGTTGCAGATTACTTCCTCCATTCCTAAATATAAGTCTTTTATAACATGTTGCCAAAATTAAGGAAGAAAAAATTAAGATATTTTTGTAATTAAAATTTCAATATTACTTTCTTAAATATGACTTGTATACCACTAGTTCTATTTAAGATAGTAATATTGATATTTTGATTACAAAAACATCTTAATATTTTCTTCCTTAATTTTTGCAACATGTAATGAAAATCTTATATGTTGGAATAGAGGTAGTAGCATTTAATTCTCGCATGATTATATGTTCATTAATTGCTCAATCATGAATTTATGTGTTATGATATATGATTATGTGTCAATTATTTGTTATGACTTGATTACGTGTTACATGTGGGGTACGATTAGTTTAAGGAGCGCATATAGAGACTTAGTAAGTCAGGGGACTTTAGTGTAGACTGTAGGAAGTTTTGTGGTTGGTTTGTAGAGTTTTGAAAGGCTTTGGGAGGGTACTATTGATTAGACCTTCCAAGAAAATTACGAGGAAGATTTAGTTTGACCTTGTAATAGTTTGGCTAATTGGAACACTCATAGTTATTGGCATCTTCCTTTGATCTTTAGTAATTCCTTCTATCATGTAATAGACTATATGGATATTGTATCTTTCCTTTTTAAGCAATGACAATCACTATGAAGTTTCATTTTTCGTATTCGGATACAACACTTCATTAACTTGAGTGTTGTCAGATCATTATCCGGGTGACGAGGTGTGACAAAATTGGAAACCCACTAGAAGAGGAGTTGTTGTTGCTGCTGCTGCAACTGATTCTGAACACCCACAAATGTGGTCTTGAAGATTTCCCATATAGAAGGGAAATTTGATAGTTGGGCCATTTCCACAGCTTCTTGGAACACAGGCTGTATAGTTTGGATTAATCCCATAATGTTTTTCAAACAAAAGGATAAGAAAGAATATACTGCAAACATTACGATGTGAGTAGAAACAATGAGCTATAATTGCGTCATTATATGACTAGAAAAGGAAGGACTGACTTTCGTGGGATGACTTGGACTTGGAAGTGGGACCTTTAAATATGTGGAAAAAATGACTTTCATGTGTTGACTTTTACTTAGATTAGGAATTGAGATAATCAAAGTCTTGCATTGATTGTAAAAACAAAAAAAACAATAATAATATATTGTTTTGATAACCAAGAGGAGTATGGGAAGGAAATGGGACTTCCGTCCCCGAATAAAAAACGGAAGTCCCATTTCTGTTTCCAAACTCTTCCACTTCAGCCTGTGTTTATGTGCCATGTTAGTGGGGACAGAAGTCCCACTTCCGTTTCGGCCCTGAACAGAAGGCCAAAAATGTTGGCCCCTTTTTTTTAATGTCATATTTTGTGCTTTTTACAAAATCAATGTTAATCTAATGCCAAACCCTAAATATTGTATCTTACAATTAGAGTATGCGTAGAGCACCTTGTAATTTCACCCCAAAAAATATAATGAGAAATTCTCGCTTTTTAAAGGCTGAATCACCGTTGAACTTCTAAATATTTATTTTTGCCTTTCTTTTCCGCAAGAGTTTCTTGTTATCGAATTATCTAGTTATACTAATAATTGTTATTAACATTAAGTTATCTGATTCGGATCATAAAACTCTTATAACATGCATGGTAATAATTTAATAGTTATTTATTTTTTTTAAAAAATCTAATTGGTAAATTCTAAGGTGAAATGACTACATTTCTAAATTAATTAGTAGAAAATTACATAAAGTATTACGTAGGCTTATAGAGGGTCAGGAGCGTAAGTTACCACATGTATCATGTTTCTCTCAATATATTTGTGTTTTTTACATTTTGAACCAACAACTGAAATACGTAGAACTTATTTTCAGAACTCTCTTTCATGGTTGGTTAGTAGCTGGTGTTAAAATATGTTCTTCTTTTGTTTTTTTTTTTCCATTCTCATTATTTTGTTTGAGAAAATAATTATTAGGTCAAAATTATTTTCAGAATTTAGGATAGATTTAGGAAATGAATTATAAGGAAGGTGTTTGGCTACAAGAGGAAGGTTAGGGTATTCTTGGAATCATTTGGGAAAACAGACAAAATTTTGCCATTTGGTTGAGCTTGGAATTGTTCTGAACTAATAGTCATAAATGTATTTGGATTGGAATTTTAGTTGAAATTTTATATTGCAAATTGTAAAAAGGTATTGTTTATGACAATTTTAGATTGAAAATAATTTTATTTGCCATTTGCCGTCAATTACTTAGAATTAAAGTTTTGTTACTGTTTATTTGCTATTTACATAATGTATTCTTGAAAATTGAATAGGCGATATATAAAAGACAAAAAAATTGAATATACTGAACTAAACTCATAAACTCTACCGCTGTAATATCCACTATTATAAACCAATGTTCAAATATACATTTCATGTTCTATTTTCTTCAAAAGAAATATTTATTTCAATAGAGACATAAAAGTTGAATTCGAAAACTCAAATTCATGGAAAGAAGTGTTGACTTAATTATGTTAGCCTTCCTTTAACACGCAATTTTCTTGATCAAGAATCGAACAAAGTAACCAAATGATAAGACGTTGCAGACCCTTCAGAAGATGCTCTTGAGGCAGTATAAAGAAAGGAAAAATCTGATATTTACTAGATTCACATGGACTTTGTGGCATAGAATTAGCCACATCATTACCGAATTGTTTCTCTCATAATTCTGTAGTGATGTGGTCAGTTTTGAACCATAAGGTCCAATAGACCTGATC
>JAOWBF010000015.1:4826071-4836367 GCA_028566175.1 Vinca major
ATTGGAGAGATAGTGGTTTGTGCTTGTTTCTATATTCCTGTCTGTTGCTTTCTGGCATTCTCAAACTAGAAGAGGATTCCTTAGATTGTTCTATTTCTCATTTTCTGGCTGTGTTAATGGTTTACCCTGGACTCTATGCAGGGTCTCAAAGTATACCTTCGCCAACGGTCATATATCCAAGCGACATAGATGGAGTTCCTAAGATTTCGTTGCCCGTTTTCGGTCTTGCTCACTACAAGTTCAAGCCATCATTGTGGATTCCCAATGTAGGAGGTGCACACCCATTATTGAACTCCCTCTTGCAAGCGGCTGAGAATTTTCTCAATCTGCTTCAAGTCTATCATCCAGATTTTCTCTTCTTCTGCCGAAGGTGAGATGAAGAAATTCATCCTCTGTGCACTGAACCTTTCCCCTCAAGGGAGAACCCAAGTAAACTTTTGTCGGCTTGATAGCCAACTCCAAAGTTTTCTGGAGAAGAAAATTATGGTTGCTGTAGTTTCTTGTGACACTATCTATTAGTATGAAAAAGAATCAAAAGAAAAGAATGATGGTTTAGGAAAATGAAAAATGAGTAAAGTGGGCATGAATAGTGGAACGAGAAGTACCCCTAAAATGTTGCTCTATTAAAAAAAGAAAAGAAAAGAAGTTCGAGCTAGCAAAGTGGTATGGCTGCGGTGGGGAAACCAGCCTGTTGACATGGACGAAAACTTGAGCCATTTTCAACTGGTCAGTTTAGATAATTTACTTTTAGTATTTTACGGTCAGGAATTCAACATAACAGGCTTCTTTTATGTCCTGGTATAGGCTGTTAATGTTTTTCGTTATGATTTCAAGGGGATTTTGATAGAGAGTATATACTGAGTTTACATTTTAGGTGCCCCGTGTTGTGTAGACTGTAGTGTGTACATTAACCTCTCTTGATGAAGTGTTTTAGGTGATAAGCTAATGAAACTTGAGTTTAGGTATATTTCTGTTTTGATTTCACATCTTTCGGTTATTTGTGTTGCTTTTCTGTCACGGTGCTCTAGTATTTTCCTGCATCAATCGTTTTATTAAAATGCGGTTTAAAATATTTAGGTAGATCGCATGCTTTACAATGATCAGTATATTCGAGTACATTCCCAGTGTATGCTTGTGCATTTTGATTGCGGAATAAAGTTTTGATGGGGTATATACAGTGCCACAATGCATGGGAGGAGAGATATAGAAAAGAACAAAGTATTTTTCTTTTTAACTCTATATCGGTTTATTTTGCAATCTTATTTGAAATACAAAAGTAGGATTGCTTTTCCCTCTGAAGTATGATATGAGGCTAAAGCTCAAGTAAGTGTGTTGATGCATGTTTTTTTAGCACGGACTAATACTAGTTGAATTCGACGACTAAGTTTGAAAAGAGAATAATAGAGATTATTCACTAATTTGTTCATCTAAGTATTTATGTTTTCCCATTCTCCTTTTGCGTTTGTTTTAGCTTTTTTTCCTCGATGAATTTACGTGTTAAATCTGGATCCCTCAGTTAAATAAAGCAATATTGCCGTCCAAATAAAACACCGTTACTGGTGAGGGGTAAAATGTTAATAAAAAAAAAGTTCCCGAAGTTCCCTCTTTTCTTCTTCATTTGGATTGGATTGGATATTCCAGTGGAGATGGCATAATTAGAGGTAGCGCATTTCCCTCGCATATGATTTTATAGAGGCCAAAGACACAACATACTCGACTAGCCTTTCTCATTAACATGAAAAAATTCGTGTTCACAAAATGGCTACTTTAGACCCTCCGTCCAATTTTATGAATGTTCAAAAATTAATTAAAAAAATTGAAAAACAGCATACATGTTTTAGATGGTTCCAATGTTTTTTTTTTAAAAAAAAAATCGTCTTGAAATTGAATATTTTTTGCTACATGTACTAAACTATTTATATTATGTAATGGAGGTAGTAAAATTCTACAACTAAATATTAATATTATTTTTTTAAATTGAATTAGTGATATACAAGGCATATTTGAGAAAACAATATTGATATTTTGATCTCACATTTGCAGTAGGCTGAGGAAACTGTGGGGCAAATCCCTCAAAAACGATCGTAAAATTGAATTTCTCCTTTTATTTGGGTCTGCGGGCTCACTTGTCATTGCTAACATAAAAGAATACCTCATTTAAAATTGACAGTTATTTTGTAATGGAAGGAGTATAATATAAGGGGTTTCTTCATTGAGCAAGATAAAGGGAGGCACTTTTACACTTTGCTTCTCCTCCTTTTTCTCTCTTAGAAAGTCAAAATAAATGAAAAAACTTGACAGTTTCCAAGTGATCACAAAACAATGGGAAAAATGATAGTTTCCTTGAACATCTAGAAGAACAATCCATATTTCCTCCAATCTATAATATAGTCGTTGCTAGAATAAGATATGCCGAATTTTCTATTCTAACAACTTATATTATAGAATGTACGTAGCAATTGCCTAATTTTATGATTCAGACAGGCCTTTAAGCTTTGCTTCTAATGCTTCTGAAAACATCTGCCCCATCCTATGGTAAAAGGATATCATATCAGATAATTGCTCAATTGACATTTCCCCAATTATAGCCTTTGCCATTTTCTCTTTCTCTTCATTCATCTTCATTTTCTCTATATATATTGATCCATTCCTCACTGTTGCACCCATCTGCTTTAGCCTGTTCTGTTGTTGCACACTCAATGCTGTATTTGCCTATATATATATATCAAGTTAAAATTAAACATCTCCAATCAGGAGCGAATCTAAAACTTATTAAGGGACGAATTATAAAAGAAAATTTTAAAAAATTAAGAGGGAGGGAAAAAGAGATCTAAATTTGCAAATATCTTATTATTTGCCTCACAGGAGGAGGAGATAGCCTAGAAAGGGAGATTAAAGCTTGCCGCATGCAGGTGGAGGGTATCGAACCCACGATCTCAAGTTCACTGGGTTATGACACCCTTGATTAGGGTGAAATCTTTAAAAGGAGTTTTAATGGGAAAGGGGCGAATCTGAAAAAAATAATAATATTAAGAGGCATAAAACATTCGACACATCTTAAGTAATTTTAAAAAATATTAACACCATTTGATTTTGACTTTGACGGTCCAAATCTTCTGTAATATTTCTATTATATGACTTTTATTCATATATCATAAAATATAAATGAAAAATAGTAAATATTAAATACTATAACATGAATGAATGTTATAAAAGGTTATTACATGGGATTGGGAGTGAAATACAAATTATATTTAGCAGCAAGTACCTGAAGAAATTGAGCTCCTGCTTCAAGGTCAGATTCCTCTGTAGAAAAGCTTCCTCTACCTGTGCTGTACATGTTCTTTGCAATGGAGAAGCTTCTAACAATGCTCTTTCTCTTTTTCTCTAATTCCATGTTGAACTTTAGTTCTTTAGGCATATGTGCTGATCCATTTAACTTCTTTTCATAAGCTATCACAGCTTTCACAAATTCCTACAATTAAAGGTAGCAAAAAAAGAAGCTCAGCCACTATTTTTTATTTTTTTTAGATAACGCTCCATCGACACCACACCATAAATCAAGGTGACCTAGCGGCTTGATTGGTGTAGGCATTGTTTTAGTCCACCACAAAAAGCCACCCCACATTAGAAGGTTGGAACTTCAACACTGCCACTGACAAAACTTTTCTCTTATTAATCCAACGAAGAGCTGTGCACGGGGGACTTGACCTCTTACTTTCTTGTTCAGCAGTTGGGCAAGTATCCTCCCATTTTAAAATCAAAAGAAAACTCTAATTTTCCATTCCAAATAATATTCCATCCGATTCAAAATATAACTTTTTCTACTAAACTTGTTAAAATCTTAGTTCTCAAGTGACTCATCATAGTCAAGTATTTTGAAATGCACAGAGTAAAAATAATAATTATCCAGTAAAAAGCTGAATATCCTAGATAATAAAAATCATTATATAAAACATTTCGAATATCCTGCTCTAAATAAGTTTATTTTAATTAAATCTGACCTATATTTTTCTCTGAAACTTGTTGTATTCTTTGTTCACGTAATTTATCTTAAATTGACAGTTAGTTTGAAACGCAGAATTACCTGGTAAGCAGCTGAGCATCCTGGATAATCAAAGTCATCAGAATCATGACTACGCATTCGCTCAGGATGGAATTGCAAACCCATAATAAACTTCCCTTCTTGAGGATTATAATTATCAGGATCATAAAACCCTTCAATTAAACCATCATTAGCAAAAGCCATTGGAACAAATCTTTGAGCCAATCTTTTAACCCCTTGATGATGATAACTATTAACCATAATCTCCATTTTCTCATCATTTTCCAAAGAATCTTTAAACCAATTATGCAATGGTGAATCCTTCACTAACCTAACCAAATGCCTATGACCATCGTAATCATCATAATTCAAATGCAAAACCCTTTCATTTTCTAGGCAATTCTTGAAAAGTTCGGTTTTGATATCATGATAAAGGGTTCCTCCACAAGCAACATTTAGGACTTGGGATCCTCTACAAATTCCTAAATAAGGTATATTTCTTTCAAGACAAAGCTTTGCTAGGGCTAATTCGATCGAGTCTTTCTCGCGATCGATTGATGTATCACTAGCATGTAATCTCCTAATTTCTTCTAGTTCTTGTGATGAAAATTCAGATAATTCAGCGTCATATAGAGATGGATCAATATCTTCTCCTTCACATAGAAGAACTCCATGTATTGGTTGAAAGCTTTCTAGTAACATATGAACTCCATTAACTCTTGGAACAATGACTGGGGCTGCTCCATAGTTCACTATCAAATCTAGATGATACTCTCCTGCACATTTCTTTTCCTCAAATAATTTAATAAAGTATACATACCAAATACTCTATAGTATTTTCATTATTACTAAATTCTAAAGCATAAAAAATAAGTCATAAATATTAAATACTTTAATAGAAATGTTACGAATACGTAAGAACAGAGATGTTGCATAGTAGGCAAGAACCTCTGGTCTGGTACATGATAATTCGTTAACATTTTTATTTTGAACTTTTTTTTATCTTGTCTCGATCTATGAATATCGCCCTCATTTCAATTGATGAAGTAAATAAGTTAACGTTTTAGGAAGAAATCTAATTAATTATGCTCCTATATAGCATTCTTTATTACCGTCATTCTATTAGATAAAAGTTACATAATATTATTTTATATGTTGTGTGTACTTCAGCGCACTTAGATTTCCATGCAATTGTCCAATAAAAATTAGAGGTCTATGATGGTCGAATTTAATCAACAAATTCAACAATTCGGCAAACAGAAGAAAAAAACAATCAAAATTAATTAATTTACCAACGAAATCGACGAACTTGTTCTTACGAACGGTTCTTCTGGAAACAATAAGAACCCTAGGGAGGATCATTGAGAGATCTTGTGGAGCCATTGTTGGACTGAAACAAAAAGATTTATAAAGTAAAAAAAGGTGAAGAGAAATTTAATTGTGGGGATAAGATAAACCGTTTGGGGGGTTTATAGCATTTATAGCTCAAATAAATAAAAACAGCAAATTATGAATTCGGACGTGAAGTTTAAGGATATGCATGAAACAAAAGAGAAAAGAAAAGAAAAGTCAATGCAGACTAGGCGCCACGTCACTGTAAAAATTGGTTTTGTCACGGTGTTGTTAATATTATTGTGTTACAATAGCATTATCTCAAGGCAAAAAGAATCATCTGTACCCATCTGTATCCCTCTTTGTATATCCACGAATAAATATTTGTTACGTGTATATTTTTTCCAGGTAGGTTCCACTATTTTTTAAGTTATAAATTTTTAATTAAGATTTTAATATATGTTATTTTCTTATTAATGGAAGAGGGAAAGAGACATTAAATAGGGACATAAGATTTCTAACCTTATCTCAAGAGGCACACATCATCAAAGAAGTCAGTTTTTTTCCCTTTGTTTTTCTTTTTTTGAATTTTGTATAAATTATTAGGAAAAGGAATGAAATTATCATAATATAATAAATCTACAAGTGGGTTTTAGATGTCCTTCAAAGTGATATATTGGGCCTATCTTGGTGATCCCAAAGGAAGTTGGTACAAAAGAGATCTCTTTCTAGTTCTACCCTCCCCATATTTCTTGGTGTTAGACTCTTGTTCGGTGTCTAACTCGGAATTAAAAGTCACAAAGAGAATTTCCTTCACCACTACTGAGGCAAAGTCTTCAAACACTTTTTCTTTTTAAATTTTATTTATTTATTGGGATCTATATATTATAAAAAAAAATAAGAAATTCAAGAAGTTGAAAAAGAGATTTGAATTCAAGAACTCTCTATCAGGAGACCTCAGCCTTGACCACTAGATTAATGTCTCATTGGTGAGACTTCAAATACTTGATTCCATTGTTTAATCAATTTTTTTAGTACGATATTGGCATACTTCTATCTTTTATTCTATGGTTAAAAATAATTATACTATAATTAAAAATAGTTATAATAGTTATTGTTGTTATTCTAAAATAGCCAATTATACTATTCTAAAACTTTAGCCACAGAGATCAAATTAATGACAATGAATCATTATATAATGAGAAAAATGTATCTCAACACCCTCACTTTATTATTATTATTATTTTAGGTAATATCCTAACATTAGCTAAATTATTAGATTAACCCTCAAAAGTTGTCATGACTCTGGTCAAAATTTAAAATTTGACAGTTAAGATTATTTTGAAAGAACACTTATTTATTTCTTTCAAACACTTATTAGATAAAAATGCATTAAACATAAATTTAAAAGTGTTTTCATACATTAGATACATATTTTTTTTTAACAAGTATTCAGGAGAAATAAATAAATATTTTAATATTAATAGTTAAATATTTAATTCGACAATTAAAATTTATTTGGTAAATAAGATCTTTAGAAATGGCACCATTAAAACAGCGAACCATATTGGAACAAGGCGACAAGGCACTATTAGTGTTCCAGCTGTTGGGTCTCATTTCATTATTCCCTTCTCTTCTCCAAAGACAAAAGTCAACACTTCACTTTGCTCACTTCTTTGATTCTCCACTCACATCAATTGAAATAGAGTTTACTTGTAAAGTAGATATCGTCACAATTTATGTGACAAAATTGCAAGATCAGTTACACAAAATCGGACATACATTAAAATTTTCCATTTTTTTTGAGATTAACTATAATCTTTTCACATGAGTTAAAATATAATCTATTTTGAAAATAAATCCCGCTTCAATTAATGTAATATGAAAGAATTAGAGTAATCTCACAAAGACGGTTTCATGCCCGATTGACTCCCGCTCTGCTCCTCTCCACTAACAAATTTCCCTTCCCTTTCCAGCAAAGTAAATTCTTCTAGTAATTATCTACCTCACCAGTAAATTCCTTTCCAGTAAATAATTTTTTTTGCCATTTCTTTTGATTTCTTGCCATAAACAAATCATCCAAAAAGTAAATAAAGCCAACACAAAAGTAAATCCAAATGAGTATTGCTGTGTTCTTCTTCAACTTCAACTTTCTCTGCTAGAGGAGAGAGAGAGAGAGAGAGAGAGAGAGAGAGAGGCAATGAAGATGGGAACTTCCATACCCATTTTGGTAACTATAATCGCGCTTCACCTCCTCGCCTTTGTTCTTGCTATCGGTGCTGAAAAACGTCGTTCCACGGTAACCCCTTTTCTTCCATTTCCATAAATCAATCTAGGTTTTTTTTTTTCCTGTTCTGTTTTCTTGAAATTAAAGATTCTTTCTTTTTTATTTTGGGTTTTTCTGTTCTTTTTTCTGGGAATTAAAGATTGTTTTTTTCTTTTTCTTTTGTTTTGTTTTTTTTAATTTTGGGATTGTTTGTTTTGTGAAGGCTAAGGAAATGCCGGATAAGTACGATGAAAAGACATACTGTCTTTATGGTTCAGATGCTTCTACAGCTTATGGGTTGTCGGCGTTTGGATTGCTGTTGATTAGCCAGGCGTTGGTTAATGGCGTTACTAAGTGTTTGTGCTTTGGGAAAGGAATGATGGGTGGAAGGAATACTACTTGTGCTGTATTCTTCTTCATCTTTTCTTGGTAAAATTTCATCTGAAGTTACTGTCTTTTCCTTTACTTTTTTCTGATTTATTTGCCAATTTTTGCTTCAGTGAGAGTATACAATCTGTACCAGGTTGGAATGTTTCAAGATGGTTTAGTAAATTTATCCTTTTATGTGGAAAATTATCAGGTGATTCAGGGTCGAGTTGGATAGTATTTGCTTTCGAAGTGCGAGTATTTTCATTAAATTTTGAATTTTTTTGTGAATGGAGATTCATGTTGCAAACCTGAAATTATGTGTCGTGTTCATAGACGAAACACTGTATAGTTCGTGCTGTCTGCTTCTAGCTTATTAACCTCGTGCAAGTGAAATTTGAAGGTTTCTTGATTTGTAATTTATAGTTGGAGATCTAGGGTCTAGTTGGATAATGTTTGTATTTGAAACTAAACGTGTCGGGGTTTTGTAGATGTTAGAATTGATCTTGAGAGGATATGTGGGTCCCAAATCTAATTTTGTACTCTACTCTGTTCCGAGGCGGAACAATATCCAACAAGACCCTTGCTTTAAGGTGTAATTTTCCAACTGGAGCCGCAATTTTGCTATTATGCGCACTTTGAATAGTATGTCTTAAATGTATTTCATGTTTAAAGCTCTTCTCAAAGTAATATAATAAAGAAGTTTTTGTTTTTCTAAAGCAAATCACTTCCAAGTGGCTTATGTTTCATTTCATTGCTGCTCTAAGATTATTCTGCAAGGGTTGAACAATGAACTGTTCAATTTGCTCTAAGATTATCCCCCACCGATATGCTTCGCACATGATTTGTCTTTGTTTCATATGAGTAGAATGTAGTTTAAAGCATTAAAATTACTGCATCAAAAAATTTAGTTATTTTTGTAAGTTGATGGGAGTCTTTACTTATGGTGTATGCTTAAGAGTTTTTCTTTAACATTGTTCTTATGCTTTCCTACTCGTGCTATAGCTTCTCTCTGCTTATATAAATTATCTTTTATAGGAGTTGAATATTAGATTGTTCTTCTGGGGAGTGTTTCATATTGGAGGATGATTTAAATGCTTTGCTGGTGACATCTAAAAATAACAGATAAAATTTTGAGGATTAGCCATCCATTCTTGCTACCAGAAGTTTAGAGATCAATTTCATAACATGAAAAGAAATAGTAACAATATAAAAATAAATAAATGTAATTAGAGATTAAAGTAGCACATGATTTTTTGTACTTGACTCCAAATTTAGACTTTAGAGTGGAAGTGACTATGGGTACCTGATAGGACGCCAAGGCTGGCCTTAGCTGGAGCTAACTTGACTACTAAAACATCTCTAGAAAATCATCCAAATTGTATCATCTACTTTCAGAGGAAAGAAGAGAAAGGAAATAAGGCAAAGTTAGTTCTTGATTCAGTTAAAAACCTACTTATCATATTATTAGTGATTATTAAGGTCTGAAGTTTGAGTGGGAATTTGACCATTCTTTTGGCCCCAAGTTTGGCACAGCTTGTAACTGTTTTAGAGTGTTTTGCGTCGAAGTTAATTTTCAAACTTCAAAGCCAAAGTAATCTGATCAAAGAATTGCTGATGATCACTAATTTGTAAGGACTAAGGCACGGGACAATACTTTTTCAACTCTCCAAAAAGAGGGAGGGGGTGGGGGAAGTTGAATTTAGGGGTGGGGGCGTTGTGGGGCGTTTTTTTTTGTTGAAGAGGGGATGTCCAGGATTTTAGCATACTGAGGGTCATAGCCTCAATTCCATCAATATGTCCTTGTGAAGATAGATACATGTTTCTTTTATCCCTTATTGAGATTTGAAACAAATGAACAGGGTGACCTTTTTGGGAGCCGAAGCATGCTTGCTAGCAGGATCAGCCAGGAATGCGTACCATACTAAATACCGGGGAGTTTTTGGTGGCGGACACCTTTCATGTGCAACACTCCGCAAGGGTGTCTTTGCTGCCGGTGCTGCACTAACCTTGTTGTCAATGATAGGATCAGTGTTCTACTACTGGGCACACGCCAAGGCGGATACAGGCGGTTGGGAAAAGCATCAAAGTGAAGGGCTTGGAATGACACCGTCCAACTTCATGGACGAGAATCAGCAGCAACTAAAGGGCAACGACTCCGAGAAGAACTGATCATGATTCATGGTTTGCTTATATTGATATAATGATATTAGTAGTAGTAGTTTTTGGGGTTGCAGTTAGTTAAGTTTGGAAGACGTTGAAAGATCTTTATTGAGCTACTATATAC
>JAOWBF010000015.1:4993164-5004356 GCA_028566175.1 Vinca major
CATATGTATTGGAGACTAACCTAACATTTGGCAATGAGTGCACAAAGTGGTTGCTCACATAATACTCGTGTAACAATGGTCCTCTATGCCGTCGCGTTTGCTACAAAATCATGCCCTCAAATCAAAGCCAACAGACATCAGAGAAGGCAGACCCAAGAACTATTTTGATTTATGTGCACATCACTATATTCAGAACTTATATAAAGGCGGCAAAATTGTTTATAAGACATTTAAATATAAAAAATGGTGGGCAAGATGTATATTTCTAAATAATTTCTCAAAAGAAAATAGATTTTGTTAATAAAAAAATCTAGTGTTTTATAAATTATTGGAGGGCGCCATAGATTTTTCATTGGTATCAATGTATACTCTCCAGCTCTCAACCACATCTTGGTTAAGGAAGAACCAAACTAGCCGTCCGTCTGATATTGAATGTCTTCAACACTAAACAAAAATAGTATAAAATGGGGTTAAAACAACAAGCAAATAGTATAATACTAGTTTTTTTTTTAAACATCACGGAAACGGTGAACGCCCTAGGAAGGGATAATTATTTGCCCATGTAGGAGAGAGGTGTCGAACCCGTGACCTCACGGTCGTGGAGAGAGACCAACCCGGTGGCACTCTTGACATACAACTAGTTAATAACTAAGCTGAATTGAGCTAGCTTCATAGAATCTCGGTTCAGGTGCATTTGCACCTGAGTTTCATCTTAAAACCAAACTCAAATTTTCAAAATTCACCTCTCTTCTCACAAAAACAATCCAACTTTTAAGCAATCCAAACCAGTTTGATTTCGAACCTAACTCCCCATTCAACATTTACGATGAAGTAGAATGATGCTGCTCATGTCCCACCCTGGAAAAATTAACATTAACATCCTCTAAAGAACAAAACTCCCACCAAACAAAGCTAATTTCAGAAATAAGGTTTTAACCCCAGAAATAACTTGTAGAACCAAAAAGTAGCCAGAAACATCATAGATAACTCCAGAAATAAGTTGCTATGGAAGAATGCTATTATGGGTAATACAGGATCAAAACGACTATCCATTGGTACAGGATCAAAACGACTCAAATAACCCGTAGGACTATGGAACACACTGTCTACTGCCCTGCCCTAAATTGCAGGAAATAGAAACACAATTGCCTTAATAGTACATTTCTGTGACCTCTCCCTCTATGTTTTTTATGTTACAATTACTATAATTTAAAATCTCAAAAAGATACTTGTTGAAAAAGGTTTACCTGTCAACTAGAAGCAGGAGTAACAGGCTGCTCTTTATTGGCTGGCTCAGAAGGACAACCTTGTTCAGCAGACGCAGCAGGTTGTTCTTGTATACTTGAAACACCGGACTTGTCATTTTGAACTACGGTATCAACAGGCTTTTCTTGTTGAATTGGCACACAAGGCCTCCAGACTGTTTCTCTTCCCAAATCCATTAGCGCGATCCCCTTGGCGGCTAAATCGGCCCTAATCTGATCACTTCTTGAAAATTCTTTGTTTTTCCTTGCTTGTGTTCTGTCCTCGATTGAATGTGAGACATCCTCTTCAGTTAACCCTGCTCTTTTTAATGCTTTATCTTTCAATTGAAGCAACGCCTATTAAAGGAAAAATAAAAGTTAACAAGCCAATTTTTCACAGTAGGGGAGTGTAGAAACAATCATCAAAGAGAAATTGATATATCACCTCAGAATAAGTTTCACTTGAAAGCAGTCCAAGGATGTCCAAAACTCCCTTTACTTCTCTCTCTAAATCAATGAGGGACCGAACAGCCGACAATTTCTGTTGCTTTTGTTTTTTCTGGCAATGGTTTAAAAAAAATTATTAAATCGAACACCACACAGGCATACACAACTCAGAGAGTTTTTAAAAGGCAGTGGTAGTCTCAACCTTGAGCGTGTTTAGTGAACTATTCATGTATCTCAATGCTTCCTGAAGAGCAGCGTTCAATATGGTAGATGTGTGAAGATCATCTGCCATCTTTGTGTTCAATTCATCATGAAGTTTCTTGATGCATTCATTTGCAGCAGGCTCGATTTTTGCTTTCATAACTTCAGCTTCATTTTCTCGGAACTCCAGCAAAGCATCGTAAGTATCATTCAATGTCTACCAAAACAAGAAAAACACCCAAAGCTTTTGTTAACATAACATAATATACGCTTCAAGTCATGTTACCATGGTAAGAAAACATTCAAATTATGCATCTATTTGCTTGGACTGATAGAAATATGATATAACAATCACAAAATAAAATGGTGCCAACATGTATGGCAACAACCTGGATACATGGTTCCAGTATCCGAAAGATGAAGTGGGCATACACAATAAGATAAGGAAGTTTGAGAAAATCTTCAAAGGAAACTCGTAGAAATCAGCTCAAGAGAAAAAATAATCCGGTACTGTAAATCTATATAAGAAACGTTTGGTGGTTAAGCATTATTTAACCATCTAGTGGAGACAGTTTGAATATACTGTCATATACATATGATACAGTTAATGCTAATCAACAAGGAAAGAGACTATATTAATAAATTTTATGATGAATGATGTACAGGTGAATCAACAAATTTCACAAGGAAACGGCTTGAGCGACAAAGATGCCCTTTACCTGATATATATAGAAAATAGCTTCTGATGAGTTTTCTATCTGTGAAATTGAATAGTTGACAGGAGAGCGATAGTGCGTCCCCAATAAGAAATGCCTCAAGGCAAGGGGATGGTACAGTTTGGTAACCTACAAAGCAGGGAGACCAAGCTATAAAATAACCAAAAGAGAAGTTCCAAAAATTAAATGGGAAGAAGGGGCTAGAAGAAAAAGAGAACAGTGCTGCATGACATACACTACCTGACGAATGGTGAAGAAGTTCTTAAGTGATTTGGACATTTTTTCATCATCTATAGTCACAAACCCATTATGTACCCAGTAAGAGATATTGCTCTCTGGGCAAGCAGCACAGCTCTGTGCAAGCTCGTTTTCATGATGAGGAAAAATCAGATCCATCCCACCACCATGAATATCAAAAGAGTGAGTCAAATAATGAGCACTCATAGCACTGCATTCTATATGCCATCCAGGTCTTCCAGGACCCCATGGGCTATCCCAGAATGGCTCACCCTTCTTTGCAGCCTGCAGAAACGAAGAGAGATTTATAGCAGAACTAAATTTAACTGGGGAAAAAAAAGGCTTTTCGAACATTTTGAGTATATATCTCTTTTCCTGTTCAAGGTCGGTGTAGGGTTGAATCTACAACTGAATCACAATAACATATCAAGTATGTTCCCTCACAAAGTATGTATTCCTCTAGGTGCATATGTTTGTAATTCTGTTTCCTTTTCTCTTTTGGTTGGTGAATGAGGTGGTACAGGGGAGGTAAAATACACTATCAACATGAACAACTTAATAGAGAACAAATGATCACCTTCCACAAGGCAAAATCAGCAGGATTTCTCTTTCTCGGATCTACATCAACCCGCTCTCCAGCTCTATTACCTTCTAGATTAAGTTTAGATAGCTCCCCATATTTTGGGTAATTCTCAATAGAGAAATATACATCCCCGTCAACAGCATAAGCACACCCATTGCTTATGATCTGCAAAATAACCGAATAAAAGTAACATAAAAGAACAACAGATACCATACAGTAAAAACAAGGCACACAATACAAAAAAGTTGTATTCTTCTCGAAGTCCCTTTTGTTTGCTCTTCTTCATTTTTGTCTATTTTAACTCTAATAAGATTTTCTGGGTCCATCTGTGTTATAGGCCGTGAAATCACCTATCAATTGGCTGAGCAGGAACATGTTAATAAATTAAATCAGCCTTGATATGGCATATCAGTTAAACTGATGGTTCATATAATGCTCCCTGAAGTACAGATGCATTTTCACAATAATGACTTGTTTTTGGGCCACGCTGCACAACAAGTCAACAAGAGGATCATGGAACAATGAACATAAGACCTGAAGATCTTCACTGGGAGATAAAATGCACATCCTTCCTTGTCCTAGGTCCTCAGTCTGGAACTGGAAAGATTCTTTTTGAAGGATGCAATTGATTTTGTTGCATTATTCAAGTCCATCACTAGGAAGACGTTGGTTATATGTGCAATGGTGGAAAAAGGAATCACAGGTCCCTCTTAAATGCTCTGAGGAAAAAGCAACTGCTGTTCTTTTAGAAACAGAAACTTATTGTGCTCCTATGTTAAATAAGCTTATATGCACATAAGACATTAAAGTTTTCTACTTTTTATCTGTAAAGTACTTGGTACTTTTGAGAAAATACATATAACATTAAATAAAGTGTTTATATAGACTATTGATGCATTTATGTGATTCAATATCAAGTTTCTGTTGATTATTGCTCACCATTTTTTTATACCTCTTCTTCGAATTGGTTTGATTTATTTGATTGTAAGGTGCAGAGCACACCTTAAGAGTTTGGTTCTTCTAGTATATTTGGTAATATATAAAGATTAGAATACATCCATAAGTATAATTGATACTCCCTCAATCCCATATTATCTGTCAACTTTGCGAAGTTTTGTACGGGAATTAAGGTTTCATCAAATTTACAGTAGCATTTGGTAAAATGTGTCAAACATGACCCTGTTTAATTCTACTCCCATTTAATTCTACATTATTTTCTCTCTCTATTCTTCTCTTTCCAACATTCAATGCAAGGGATAGTATTGGAAAATCATCATTAATGAACCTTTTATTTAGAAAGTGTACAGGTAATTTGGGACAGATTAAAAAGGAAATATGGACAGATAATTTGAGACGGAGGGAGTAAGATGCTATTTCTTAGTTCAATTGTTATAAATGGTGATGTTGGCTTAGAAGTACTTAGACGCTGCTAAGTTTATCTTTTGGACATGTACATCTATCAAACAAGGGAATTCCCCGAATTCATATCATTCTTCCAACAAGAGGCGACCTGCCACATGGAAAATAATGGCAGAGGTATTTACAGCCCTTGCTCAACATGTATTTGGTTTGGTTCTTTGTTTGAGAAATTATGTCTTGTGGATTGCAAAAATAAATTGTTTGTGAGAGAAGAGTTTGGATTAAAAGTAAAAATTGTGTATCGGAGATTGTCAAAAATGAAATCCAAATTTGCAAGTTATATTGGCAAATTAATTGTTTTTTCGTAGTAAGCATCCTTATGAATCTTAATGATTGCTTCTATCAAGACTATACTGTAGCGACATTGAATATTGTTCCAGAAATGGCATCATCTAACACTAAATTAGGTTTAACCTAAGGATAAAGGCCTCTGACACATAAAAAACAGGGATAATGACTCAGAAACCGAAAAATACAAGATTTCTGGAGATGTTCATATGCTGTTGCATAGAAGTTATTATCATGAGAACTTTTATAAGCCAAGTTTTAACTCACATGTAGTTGGGATGCTTGAATCTTTTATTAGAAAAAGGAGAGAAAAAAAAGGAGCGGTAAGTACATGCATATCTATGATTCGAAGGTGATCATCATTTGCACTGTATTGTCACTACTTGATGTTAGATAGGTAGTTATACGATATGGATATCAAACAAATGGAGCCAAGTCTGAAGAAGAACACTCATGCATCTCGCAAACCACGCCTGCCTAGTATTTGCAGAAAAGGGAAACAGGGAGCTGGAGTGACCCAATTTTTTACTTGGAAATATACTACATATAATAGTCCCATCAGTTTAACTCTCCATGTTTTCCTTGAGCTAATCTATTAATAAGGGATCCAATCTCATGCTGTAAATTCTCATGAAGGCACAACAATACCAGTAAATCAGGACTAGTTTATCCATAATATTCTGACGTAATAACAGAAGCAGCATAGAGAAGCAACAAACCTGAGCTATCATTTCCTTAATTTGATCTATGTGATCAGACACGCGAGGCTCATGTGTAGGACGAAGGCACTGGAGATCATCCATGTCAACCAAGAACTCTTGGCAAAAACGACTACTCAAAGCTAGCGCATCTTCTTTAGTTAGCGGATCTTCTTTAGACTTGGATTCAGATGCTCTATTGATAATCTGAAAACAAACCAACCAGGTCAAAACTGTAAAAATAAGCAGAACAAGTGCATATGCGGGGGAGGAGTAACTTCCGCAAGACACAACAGTTAGCAGAGACCCGCATATAGTTGCACACTTTTATAGTGCTCCCAATTTCTACCTCCAAAGTTAAATCTTTTTTTAAGTTTGCTGTGACTCCTCTGTTCAAGTCTTGATAATGAAAAAAAAACTACAGAAAAACAAAATGTTCACATCTCATTCTTCAAGATAAGGTGCTGATAAGGTGCTGAATATCTCACTCCTACTGGTATTTGTTATCATCACTTTTACATCTACTCTGTCCATCACAGCACAACCCAGATTGGCCAGCTCTTTGCAGCCAGTGAACTATTTTCTTGTTTTCCTTCACCAAATACGCTTAATAAGTAAACTAGTTGACATATACCACGTCAATCGGGGAAGCCCCGACTATAAAACATTCTTCTGATGTCAAGCCATTGGCAATCCTTTTAGAGTCATCCTTCTGTTCTCCTTGTTTTCCTTTTCTAGGCCAGTGCTAGAGTTTTTGAAGTAAAATTGATACTAAATAGAAACTGCAATTTTCTAGATTCTTGAAAAAAATTGGAAAAAATAGTGAAGGGTCCTCTAATTTTCAAATATTTGGCAATGTGTCTTCATTGATCAGAATACTACCCAATCCAGAAACTTGGGTTTCCATCTAATTAGTACAATTAATTATTTAAAGGAAGAATTCCTTCATATCAAGGCGGTTTAATATATGAACTAGCCAACAGCTTAGTAGCTTACAACGTATCTAACAACCATATGATACAGAATTCGCCTTACATGGTTCAAAATGAACGCTATCTTGGACCATAAATTTTATATTCCATAATCATATGCTTCTTTTGAATCCTAATTCAGAATAAACAATTAATTGCTCAGAAAAGGAAAACTAAATGCATGACCTCAAGAAAAATCCAATGGAGTAAAACGTAAATCAAAAGTTTTTTTTCTTTTTCCTTGCACAAAAATATGCCATTCTAGTTTCCAGTACAATCAAGACATATGCTTATAAAGAAGAAAGGGGGGAAAGCTTCAGACCTTGTCATCCACATCAGTGAAGTTACGCACATAAACAACCTCGAATTTCAAATGCTTTAGATACCTAATAAATTTCCAGTAGAAATATGTTAGTACCATAGAGTTTTTTTTATAGGACAAACCCACTCATAGCTAAACGGAGAAATTTTACTCAGAGAAGCATTGCAAGAAAAGAACAAGTTCATGCTACGCCACAACAAAGGTTCATCAAAGAACTTGCACATAGCATCAGATGCACATATATAACTAGAGATGCATAAAACGAAAGCAAAAGAGAAGCCAGTTAACAAATCCAAAAGCGTCAAGCAGGATCCTTTATTAGCTAGACAATTACGAGGCATGTCACCTCCTTGCCTCTTACGGTAGGTAACCAATATTATGCCTCACAGTAGAATCCGTGGTAGTGAATAAATCTGGCTAGCTATATGAAAACGATAACAACCAATAGATTGCAGGACTTCCATTTAGTAATATTTCATATAGTACCCTTTTTCAGGGTGGGAAAGCTCCCCAAGATTAGCTTATAACACCATACTGATCAAATCTGTTGGTTTAAAATGAAGTAGATACCAGTTTTTTTTTCAAGAGAGGGAGATACCAAATTCAGATACCAAAATTGTTAATCTGTTTGATTCAAAATGAAGCGGATGCCAAATTTTTATTTATTAGAGAGGGAGAAATTCAGATTTAAGAGATAAAGATTATTGCAATGCTCCCTTTATGGCATGCTTTATCCAACTTCTTACAGTAAATCTATTAAAATCAACATCAACTAAAGATTCACAAGTAGTTGAAATCTAATTCAGTATCTTTCTCTTTCATTCACTATTAGCAACTAGGATAATCATTTCAAGATTGAATATTTTCATCATTAATTCGATATCGGTATTCGGTGTTAATTTCATTGTCACCCATTGGCCATTACAAACAGAATCATAAGTAAACTTCCAATCAATTCAACTATAAAGTGCATTCAGCCAATACTCCATGGAAAAAAATCAGGAGAACAATCAAGCTGTACCGTTATAGAACATTTAAGGCGATATAGGAGCGATAATTAGATGAGCATTGAGCATAAACTAGTCTTACAAGATATCTAGTAAAATTCAAGATTCACAAGTATTTTGAAATCTAATTCAAAATCTTGCTCTTTCATTCAGTACTGGCAACTAGAATAATCTTTCCAAGATTGAATCTTTCATATTAATTCAACTTCATTGTTGTACCCATTACAAAAGAGAATCATAAATAAATAAAATCTTAATTCAATCCAACCAGAAATTGCATTCAATCAATACTGAATGAAAAAGAAAACAGCAGAACCATCCAGCTGTACCCATGGAGAACGTCAAAGGCTATATAGATGTCATAATTAAACGAACATAACCTAATCAAACAATAAATTTACTAAAATTCAACATCAACTAAAGATTCAAAAGTATTTGCCATCTAATTCAGAATCAGAGTTTTCAAGATTGAATCTCTTTTATCATTAATTTGACACCCGGGTTAATTTCATTATTACACATTACAAAAACAGAATCATAAAGAAGCAAATTCCAATCAATTCAACAAGAAAGTGAATTCAATCAATACTCCATGGAAAAAGAAAGAAAAAACAGCAGAACAATGGAAGTTATACCTATAGAGAACATCAAAGGCTACATAGGCGCGAGCATGACCAATGTGGCTGTAATCATAAGCAGTGACGCCGCAAACGTACATTTTCACCTTTCCTTCCTCCTTAGGCTTAAAAACTTCCTTCTTCTTCGTCATGGAGTTGTAGAGCACAAATTCCGATTCCGATCCCATCCTTCAGTTCACTGACCAATCTCTCTAAAATCAAATAAAAAAGCCATAAACTACTTAGCTTACGTGCAACAGATCAGTATAGGGTTCGCTTGAGAAAAGAAAACAAACTCCTCATTAAATTATCTACTCATAAATCTTTAAAATAGAGATATTCATTAAAAATAAACTTGACACCATGAAAAAAAGGCAGAAACTGAATTAAAAGGTTTAATTTATCTTAAATCTTAAAGAGATAACCATAAGAAAGGAGCGAACTTGAAACTCACAAAGCAAGATTCGGAGTCCTTTTTTGCCCTAATTCACTGATTATCACTGCCTAATTCGAACTCTAAAGCAGAGAATTTGATAATAAAAAATATATATATATACAAAATTATCGACGAATTATGATAATCAAAGAAGAAATTAGTGTAATAATGGAGTTGAGCGCGGCGGATTCGATTCCTCCGTCTCCGATGTCACTCGCCGGAGGCGTAGGAGGAGAGGTTGGAAAAGGACTATAGTTGGTGGTAGTGGAGGCAGAAGTCACAGAGAAGAAAAAGGAAGATAATAAATAAAGAAGAAGAATAAATTTGCCCTTGAATAGAAAACGGCTAATAAAACGGACGGGGACGGAAGGGTAGAGATGGGGACCGCGAGTTAAGTGATCCAATGTTATTAAAAACCTGATTTTACGTATACTTGAAAAATGAGAGTAATATTGTAAAGTCATAAATCGTAACATAAATTCTAATATTGTATTAAAAAGTTAAAATATATATTTAATATATAAATAATAATAAGTAACATATAAATTATAAGTTATAAATCCAACAATATGAGGTCTCACGACTTTTTCAAAAGGTGATAATACAATAAAATTCATAATAAAGAATAAGAATTGATAAATGCGTGACAATTTTACCAGATGCAGGATGAATTTGAACAATTTTACTCTTTCATAAAATTTAATAAGTTAAATCTTTTTATTAATACTCAATAGTGACGTGTCTTTAGGTGGCGGTGTGTCATACTACAGTATATCGCGCCTAGTTAAGGTGTCGTATACTCTTGGGTGCACCAATGTTTGACGTTATAAATTGATTTAATTCCCTGTGGTGCACCGATTATTGTCATGGATCTCCTAGGAATTTCACCCAAGAATGGTGTAGCCTTTTAAACCAACTAGCGTTTATCAATCCCCTAAAAAAATTAATTTATTAAACAACTAACAAAATTAATTATTTTTTTCCAAAAAAAGAAAATACCATGCACCCAACTTGTGTGCAAGGTTGATTAGAAATGCACCTAAACCGAGTGTCAATCTATGGACTTTCGCGCCAAATCCATGTTAACATTAAGTTGTTAAGTGTCGGTGTAGTTGCGTCGACGTATGCCTATAGTGTTACATTGACACTTGGTGCAATAGTTACTTATGGTGCCCCAATTTTTGGCGTCGTTGGGTGGAATTTAAAAATAAAAATAAAAAATGATTTGATTTACCTCGAAATTGACATAATTTTGGTCAAAAAATGAACCTTAATCTTTCATTAGCAGTTATTTTCACATGTCAGCAAGAATCTGTGATGAATTAATAAAATTAACAAGATATGCATTTAATAGTGAAGATATCTTTTACAAATTATTTGAAGGGTAAACATGCCCATATTATGACAAAAACGCCATGTACCTAATAAAACCGTCCTACGTTTATCAATTATTAAAAGAATTCACAAGTCTTTCAATAGATAAAAAAAAACAGAACAAAGAATAGTTCTTAAGGTACAATTTTTTCAAAATATCAAAATAAAATAAAGCACGTAATAAGTCTATGCTAATCAAACAAGCCATTCAAAGACTTAAATTTCGAATCACCATCACTATCATCGTTCTCCATATCATTTATGCATTAATCAAACTCCTCATCATCATCATGAGGAATCTCTAAATTGTACAAGGACGCGTCGATAGCACTAGTAATAGCATCACCTCAAAATTCAATATTGTCTTCTTCATCCAAATCCAACTCAGAATTCTCATCGACGATGCAATCATCATCCAAGGAAAGATCATCAATGTTGTAAGCCTCAAGTGCTAATGTGATCGATCTAGTTTTGATGATAATAGACCATTGAGAAGTTCTAATGTTTGTGTGAGCTTGTGTTTTAATGATAGGATTTATATACTTGCACTTGCATTGATGAAATATAAAGAAAAGCTTCTATGAACCTCAAATATGCAATCCTACTACATTAAAGATGCTAAAACAAGTAGG
>JAOWBF010000015.1:5056049-5066096 GCA_028566175.1 Vinca major
ATATTTGGCTGTTCTGCATAGGAGCCGGGAACTACCCACTGACCACTCTCAAGTCATTTTAACAGTGGTGTATGAGTATGATGTGCACCTGTCCCATAGTCCCCTGGTGCTATCATTTTGATTTTTGTTTTTCTGTATTAATAATTTAGATTCTCTCTGTAATAATTACTTCCAACTTCTACTAGTTTCTCTGATCATCCGCCACCGCGTCACCGCCATGGAACTTGCTCTCACCTCTACTCTCCGGCAACTTCCCCAATCGGGCTCCTCTCAAAATATTGATTTATCTAGTTTTCTCACTAGAAAGTTGAACAGAAAAATCCCAAATGTTCAACTTTCAAGAACAAGAACAAGGAGGAAAGAAATTATCATAATAATGGCTAAGAATAATAAAACGAGAATTGAAGGAGTTAGTGATGAGCTAAATGAAATTGCTTCCCAGAACTTAGATTATGCTCCTGCTCGCAGAAGGGTTCGTTCTGCTTTTTCCAACATTCACCACCACCTTGATCATGTCTTATTCAAGGTATTTTTGTTTTTGTTGTTTTTTCAAGTTTTAATTTTTGGTTTTTCTTGCAAAGTTCTTTACTTTTTTTTATTTTAATTGATTTTTCTATTCTTTTTCTTGAAAATATTGTTGAGAAATGATCTAGATGGCTCCAGATGGAATCAGAACAGATGAGGTATGTTTTTACTATTACTGTTGCAATTGATGAGATCTTGAGTAGAATGATTTTAGGGCTCTGGATCTTTTAGTATATCTTCGACTAAATTCTCTAGTACACTAACGATATTATCAAGCAATGTGATTAGTTGAAATCCATAAATTCACTCTGGTCAATGATGTTGCTACTTGTTGAGCAATATCCTTAGTGTAGTAGAGAGTGCATTAAAATATGTACCGGAAGATCCAGATTATGATTATCAAGAAAATGAGTAAATCTATTGTTGGTTCTTGTGATTGTAGTCAAAATTAATTGCTAATTTCAATCAATCAACAATAGATCTAGCTTTGTCAAGATAGCACAGTTGACGCAACATTCCTATCTAGCACAATAGGTCCCGGTTTGAATACCCATTCACTGATAATGATTTTTTTAATAATTTAGAATTATATGGAAATGAGAGAGTTCAGAGAACACAATGCAGCTCATATCCATTGATTTCTAGCTTTTGAACTTCTTTATCCAAAAGTAAAAAAGAAAAAGAAAACTTTATGTTGATGCTTGGTCTCCAAAGATTTACTTTTTGTGTGTGTTAGAAATAGGTTTCTTGCTCAAAATCTACTTGCTTTAAAATTGTGAGTGTTAATTTTGCAGTGGTATGAAACAAATTCAAATGGTCAAGGAATTTTCTGTAAAAGTTGGTTGCCAAAGCCCGGTGTAAGAATTAAAGGTGCTTTGTGCTTTTGTCATGGATATGGTGATACCTGCACTTTCTTCTTTGAAGGTTTGTTATGTCGCCTTTTGCAAAATCTATTGTATAATATCAATATCGGTCGCGCTCTTTAAGTTCATTCTATCAAATTAACAGAAAGTAGAATGTTGAAAATATGTGTTCTATATTCGGGTAGGACTCCGTGTTTGATAAACGTGAAATGTGGTGATCAGGTATAGCAAAGCACATTGCTGCTTCCGGCTATGCTATTTATGCTATCGATCATCCAGGTTTTGGTCTCTCTGAAGGATTGCACGGTTATGTACCGGACTTTGATGCCATAGTGGACAATGTCAATGAACAATACAAGAAAATGAAAGGTATCCCCTTAATTGCTGGACCGTTATAGTGTCGTTTACAATGATTATATCTAAGAATTAGTATTATAAAAGCATAGGGAAATGAGAGGAGTTTCAAAAAGTTCAAAACTTAATTTGTTTGGGTCAATCGTGCAGTTCAATTATTGCTAAAACTTTGTCTTTAAAATTATGGCAGGGAGGCCAGAGATAATAGGGTTACCTCGCTTCATATTTGGTCAATCCATGGGAGGAGCAGTTGCTCTTAAAGCTCTTCTAAAGGACCCGGACGAGTGGGATGGCATAGTTCTCGTGGCCCCTATGTGTAAAGTACTAAAATATTTAGCTTGTCAAGCTGAACCACTTATAATTTCCGTATAGTTCATTATTCACGAGTTATTTGTTTTGGAGAATATCAAATTTATTGTAGAGTTTCATCGTCATTCTGAGTAATAATGACAATATCAAATTCATTATTTATTGCTCGTTATAATTAATCAGTATAATACTTGCATGATCAAAATTTACTTAGAAACAGTAGAATTAATCATTCTCCTTATCATTAATTTGCTGACATTTACCTGCTGCTAAGATTGCAGAAGACATGACACCTCCAGTTCCTCTTCAGAAAATCTTGATCCTTTTATCTAGAGTCATACCATCAGCAAAGCTCGTTCCCACGAAAGATTTATCCGAGCTAGCATTCAGAGAGATGGAGAAAAGGAAACTGGTTTGTTCTCGTAAACTGCCTAATTAACATTTACAATTGTCCGAAGCTGCTTTATGTTTTGAACAGCTGCAGTAGCTCCGTTCTGGCATACTGGTGATATTAGCTTTGCAATTTCTACTATTTTACATGTATATTTGCTGGATACATCTATTAAATACATCATTTCCTTCATTTATAGGCTCCATATAACGTGATATGTTATTCTGATAAAACACGATTAAAGACTGCTGTGGAACTCTTAAATGCTACGAAGGATATAGAGTCGCAAGTGGATAAGGTCAGTATACATCTATGATTGAAACATCTTTTGATGAGTGAATGCTCTTTTTTATTTTCTATTTTTGGATGATAATGAGTGAACGTATTTGATTGAGCTTCACACGGGAATTCTTGATTCACAACTTCTGAGAATTTCTTTCGTAGGTTGCATCTCCAATGCTCATTCTTCATGGAGCCTCTGATAAGGTAACGGATCCTCAAATTAGCCGGTTCCTATATGAGAAGGCGTCTAGTAAGGACAAAACTCTTAAGCTCTATGAAGATGGTTACCACTGCATTCTTGAAGGAGAACCCGATGATAGAATTTTAACCGTCCTTAAGGACATTATATCGTGGCTTGATTCACGATGCTCAACGGACTAGTTCTTCTTTCTATTTTTTGCTCTTGCATTGGCTCACCAGAGACTTGTGATTCTAGCAGTTCCTTTGATAGAAGATTGATTTGTTGTAGCAAATAAGTCTACACATTTGGAATCAGATTTTACTTCAAGAATTGAGTCATTTACTTGTAATGTCTTTGCACAACTGCATAACTACAAGACCATGCTTGCATATATGTGGTTGAGACAGTATAGAAACTTCAATGATAATGTATCTTTGAACCCATTTAATAATGGAGAATATATTCGCATTAAAAAAAAAAAAAAATTCTTGTACTCCTCTATGTAATTTAGATGAATGAAATGATTTTTATACTCGTGACAATAAAACTAATTAAAAATAATTGATCTCATTTTTATTTCTTTTCAAAACATTTCTTGCACTTGGAGAGATTGTTATTTTCAATATGCCAAATACATGAAAAAATATCTGGTAATTTCAAGATAACTTCAAAAGTGTTTTAACACCCTTTTAGTTGATTTTACATATTATGGGTATGAAAGCCGATTTCATACAAAAATGAAAAGATTGGAGTGCAATTTTTTTCTTCTAGTAATGCAAATATTATCATCTCTCATAATAATTCAATACCGTTTTTAAAAAGTAAATCGCCTGGCTTATCCATAATTTTTTCAAGATTTTGATCTTTACTCTTCAACTTTTCAAAAATGCTGATTCTTTCTTTCTTATCAGTTTTACGTCAAAACTTATTACATGACCAATTCTTGGGGTGTTCTGAAGATTAACTCAATGATTGACTTATATTGTATTATCAATGTTAGAAACACGATGTATCACGTGTTTACCAAAAAATAAAGATAAAATATCGTTTTCTAATAAACAATCGAAACAATTGTTGCAATCTCTAGGATGATACCAAAATTAAACAAAGGTTTAAGGACCCATATGCAATTAAACAACTTCATTATTCCTTAGCTCTAACGAAACAGCTCGGTTCTCCAAACCAACCTTTCTATTGTAAATTGACCACTTTATCAAATGCAAAATTTTACAAAATTCTTTAATCCTGAAAGCCCTTTGAATGAATCTTTCTCCAGAGGGCAACTTTACATCATTTTATGATCAAAATAATTCTTATTACAAGAAATTTCATATTCTGATCTTCCTTTTAAATCGTAATTCATGTCGCTGTTGAATCAACTCTTCAACAGGGGACTTAGTGGGCAGAAAGGGTCAGTTGATTTAATCCTATTCTTTTAATTTTTATTAAAGATTAATTTTTCCCGTTTGGGTCTAATTAATTTGGAATAGTGAAGATTTCTGTGCATTTTTATGTAATTCTGCTAGTAATTTTATCTTCCTTGTATTTGATTCAGGTTTTCTGAATTTCTTAATAACCCATCTGTTATTTTTTGCTGAGTAGGCTTAATTCATGTTCATTCTGCTTTTAGTGTAAAAATATTGTTCCTTTCTTTGTTCAGTTCCGGTTTTTAGAACTCTGGATCTTTTAGTATATCATCTTGTACACTAATAAAATTATTACAAGTGGAGCAACATAATTGGCTTAAAATGAATTAATGAGGTTGTACTGATGACAAGTGATAATTCTATTGATGTACCAGACAATGCACTAGAAGATTCGGAGCCCGTTTCTTTTGTGCATGTGTGCTTGGGGTGGGGGTGGGAGTAGTTTTGTTGTTTGCATAAAAACATTGGTGATTGGGAAGTGTACTTACTTATAGTGTAATATGGATATGTTTGGATAAATTTAGTTTGAATTGGGTTGAGTTAGAGCAAAATAAGATTATTGGTTTTTTTTTTGCAGTAAAACATTCTTGACATTGGCTATCTCGCGCATTAAGTTGCTGCAAAACAAGAGAGATGGGCAACTCAAGCTTATGAGAAAGGAGATAGCTCAATTTCTACTGGCTGGCCAAGAACCTATTGCTCGAATAAGGGTGCAATTCTATATTTATTCCTACCTGTTACTTTTATTTCTTGCCATAAATTTACATTCTTACTTGTTTTTCTGCATTCATGGGTTAGGTGGAGCATGTTATACGAGAACAGAACATCTGGCAGGCATATGAGATTTTAGAGATGTTCTGTGAATTTGTTCTTGCCCGCATCCCTATCATTGAAAGCCAAAGGTAAAGCCATTGAGCATTGGTCTTATAATGGATATCTTTCCCATCTGAAGCTATTTGTTATCAAAGTACATTCTTCCTTTCTTCAACACGGTCATGTCTTGCGTTATATGCAATTAGACTAGTCTGTTTTTTTTTCTCTCTTCCAAATATGACTTTCCCATAAGAATGCTATCATTGCATGCAAGATTGGGCTTGCCACCTGAAAATATCTCCTATGTCTGTGAGGCTTGTAGCCTTTCCTTCCTCCCCCAACCCCGTTACTACTTTTCCTTTTCCAACCCCACCTCTCAGTTAGGGTTCATGGGCAGGATCATTGTTCTCAAGGCGCGCGCCTGAGGCGAGAGGCGCAGAGGTGAGGATGAAGGCCAATCTTTTTCTTTTTTTTCTTTTTTTTGAAAAGAAACTTTAAGAACCTTGAGCGGGGGATTTAGAAATGTAATAAAGTGTACACGTGTGCCTCAAGTGGTGAGTGATGAAATGAAAGATTATTTGAATAAGAAGAAAGAAGAAAAAGAGTTGTTAAGAATGGATAGGCCTCTTAATATGGATGATTTTGATTTTGGGGGAAGAAGAGGAGGTTGAAGTTTCTTAAAATTGCATGCTCCTAATATATAATAATATTTATTCAAGGTGCTCCTTTTTTACAAAGGCGTGCACTTTTTTGCGCCTTGCGCCTCAAGGCACCAAGCCAAGCCCCCTTTGCGCCTCAACGCCTTGACAACACTGGGCAGGATTAGAGTGTTGGGAATGTGCCAGTTCCATTGATTAGATGAAATGATTATGAACCTTAATCTGTTGATCCTGTTACCTGTTCGGTCTAGCATGTTATTGATGCTTTAACTTAGATTGATAGCAAGAGATTTAAGAAAGTGACATGAAAAACCACTAAGATTTTTGTTTAAAGAACCATTTTTGTAAATGCGATGTGATTTCTTTACTTTGAAGAAAAAAATGCTAATATGTAAAACATAGCAAGAAGACAACAGTGAAGTCTTGGCCTATATTGGATTAGAGTTTCATGCCAACATGTAGAAATTGTTTGCTGGAAAGAATTTATTAGTATTTCTAAATTTCAGAACCGATTTCATCATTTTCCTTTTGATTGCAATTATTTCCCTTTCTTCTTTCCTTATATTGGATCTCTTTATGAAATACATAAAGCATGAACAGTGTCAGGAACGTGAAAAAAATGGATCCTGTTTACATTTCTTTATTTTCGACATTTTCTGATTCTGCTTGTTTCTGAAACAGGGAATGCCCTTCTGAATTGCAGGAAGCTGTGGCCAGTATCATTTTTGCAGCTCCCAGATGTTCTGATTTACCAGACCTATTGCAAGTCAGGAACTTATTTGGTGCAAAATATGGGAAGGAGTTCATGTCTGCTGCCTCAGAGCTTCGCCCTGATACTAGCGTCAATCGTACAGTTATTTACCTTGGAAAAAAACCTTTTACTCCCCCCGTTCCTTATTATCGGTCTTTTTAGACTCTCCTTTTCATTCCAAAATAGAAGTCTTTTTCCAACTATTAAGGATGTTTTTTTTTTTAAATTACCCATACTCATATTATGGAGTAAAGAGAAAAAGATCTAGGTTGGTGGTTAAGAGTTAAGGGTATAATAATAAAAATATTACTTGTATCCCTCTTCCTTAATCTATGCTAAACTACCTAAAAATACTTCTTTAAAGAACGGAGGGAGTATCATGTAGTTGATAAATGATTTTCTGTTTTCGTTTATGTTTATGTTTATGTTTATTTTTTGTTTCTTTTCTTCAGATTATTGAGAAACTTTTAGTAAGTGCACCATCCTCAGAAGTCAGGCTGCAGGTTTTAAAGGAAATTGCACAAGAGTACAACGTGCCGTGGGATTCTTCCAAAACTGAAGCAGAATTCAGCAAAAAACCTGAGGATCTTCTGGTACTTATCTTGTTTTCTAAATTTTATGTTGACTCCTTTTAATTACTCATGGAATCGGTCAGCTCTCAATAGTTTTTGCTGGAAAAGTAATGCGGAGACTGTTAACTTCCCTTAAGGACATATTCTTTTAATGGGTTATACAGGCTTTTAATGGGATTTTTTTTCGATGGCTTATTTAGGCTCCACATTGACTTCACTTAAGGACATATTCTTTTAAGAATGTAATTGTTTGCGCATTTCAGATGAGAAATAAAATATCTTTTATTTGACTGAAGGTGCTTCTCAAGGAGAATGTTCGAACAGGGGTTTCCTTTAAGGATATATTCTTTTTCTAACTCATGCACATGGGCGCACACGCTTGTGAAGGGAGAGAGCTGATTGAGTAAAATTTTACCTAAAAAAATAGTTACTTGTTTTGCTTACTTCTGCATGTCTATGATTTCGATCTCATAAGGTGCAATGCTTTTGCAAAACGGATGTAGAGATGAAACAGTGGAAACGGATGTAGAGAGGATCTGCAAAATAAAGGTTTTGTTGGGTTTTGTTTTTCACATCCACTCCACAATTGACGTGTTTCTGGGAGGTGGGACAAAACTAAATAGAAAGCAATATGGAAATGCGTTCTTGCAATAAGGACGAAATCTAGAGAAAACCAAGTTAGGAAGGCAATCAGAAGCAAATGGTGTCTTGTTTAATAAAGTGACTACGTTCTTTGCTTCAACTGAGTTTTATTTTTCTGTTTAGTTTTGTCCAACCTCCAGAAACACGTCTATTTGCCGAGTGGGCGTGAAATAGGGGGCTAAATAGGTCAAAAACCCCAAAATAATTCCCAAAGCTTTAGCTCTTTTAGGCTAGTGTATTGAATTTGGATCTTAGGGATGATCATTGTTCTTGATGCCTGGGCTATTAGGACTCAACTGCTGGTATTTGGATACCAATCATCACTGTCACCTCTCAAATAGAGATGTTTTACTTTCCTGTCAACGAACAAGGACATTCATGATACCGACTCATTCCCGTGTGTGCATGTTGGGTGTTTGTTTGGTGTGTGTGTGTGGGGGGGGGAGGGTGTAGGTAATATTTTACCAATGTATCGTCATATCTATGTTCATTGCAGAATGGACCAAAGCAAATGGCTGCGCCGTCTTGGGCTGCTTCTGAACATGATTCTCACAAACCTCCGCCTACTATGGATCATTCCACCACATCCATAAGTAGTAGTCGTAAGAGCAAGGGTCGTCAATCTCCCACACCAACCAGCAGCTCCTCAGTGACTACCAACACAATGAAACCATCAATTGAAGATAGCAAGTCATCATCAAATATCGGAACCAATGAGACGAGATTACAATCATCTGATGCACTGGAGAAAGCTCGAGCTGCCATTGCTGCTGCAGAACGCGCAACAGCTGCTGCCCGTCTTGCTGCTAACTTGGTAAAGCTCAAATCTAGCTCAGTGAATCTCGAGGAAGCAAAGAGTTAAGACCTCTTAATTCAGTATGTAGTCTCGGGTAGTCTCGGGTCCGACCCTTATATTCCGCCCCCCATAAAAATGAATAAAAACATTCATGTTATTTTCATCATACTGTGGGTAACATTTCATTTGTAATCCTATTTCTCTTGTTGAATTTGTATTACTTGCAATTGACTAATGTTAATTGGCCATTTGAGCTTCAGCCTTTAGTAGACACTAATCTTTGGAGGCTGTGGTTAATCCAAAGGCAGGCAGGGGTAAAGTGCCTGGTTTATTTTTCTTCTGAACAAACTAGTGCAAAAAATCATCTATCCTCAACTGGTGTCTGGTGTCTCTATGTCTGTCCAAATCACGTAGATACCTATCTAATTACACTTTTTTCAATCGTTATTATTTATATTCATTAACTAACTAGCTTCTCTTTTCTCTCATCTCTCATATTTCTTGGAATAATAATGGCTAAAAAAGTATAATTCACGTGACGAATTTCGAATGGTTTGAGACAAACACACTTACGATTTTCCCCACAAAACTAGAAATTCCATGGAATAAGCAGAAAAAGAAATGGAATCATAAAGGCTCCGCTTTTGATTATCCATTTCAATATCTTTTATTACTTATTGACATATTGGGAAATGGAATCACTTGAACTCTATAATTTTACCTACTGTTACAGTTTTGCTCATCAATACCAAATTTCTAGCTTCGTCCCTAATCGGAGTAAATGGTGTCATGATCAAGAACTCTAGAGGTTAGACCCTACTCTGCAACCCTCCTTAAGCTGAGTCCCCACAAAGGCAACCAACAACAAGAAACCCTTAATCTCATATACTGGTAGTCGGATACAGATTGTTCGAACTTTTCACCATCTTGTAATAAAGACACATAAATATCGTGAGAAGTTGGTGCACCATGAGAAACGATGAAACAACATTTGCAGAAAGAAAAACTGAATCACACCCTGAAAGCTCAGTAAGCTTGTTTTGCCATGTCCTAGTCCAAATAAACAAGACACACACTGATCTAGATTGTACTGATGAAAAATATACTATTATCATTTCATAATATAAATCGTTTAACACATGTACCAAAAAAAAATAATAAAAAAAGTAGTTTGTTAATCAAAATATTATTAATATTACTCTTTTGAATAGAATTAGTAGTATACAAATCCATTTAGCAGAGTAATACTCACTCCGTCCCAAATTATCTGTCCACTTTGTATTTTACACGAGAATTAAGGTTTCATCAAATTTCATAGTGGGAAATCGTAAAATGTCAAACATGACCCTATTTAATTTTACTCATAATTTAATTCTAACTTCTTTTATCTCTATAGTATTCTCTGTCCAACATTTAATGTAAGGGGTAAGATTGGAAAAATCATCATTAATGAGCTCTTTATTTAGAAAGTGGACAGATAAT
>JAOWBF010000015.1:5218024-5230061 GCA_028566175.1 Vinca major
TCTTTGGGATAAGGCAGATGAAAGTAGCATTCAGGTTATCACTGAGAGAGTTTCCTCTAAAGAATCTTCGGTATAGTTGATGATCGAAGGCTTTAGAAGTTCCCAAAAATGTTGGAAAAAAATTGGGTGTAGGTCATCGGGTCCCGGAATTTTATGCGGTTTAAATGACCATAAAGCATTCTTGATTTCCAAGACAGAAGGCATTTCTGATAACTGCCAACGAACCTATGACTAGAGACGGAGAAATCTATGACAACACCCCAAAACAAATACACAAAAGAAAACTCTCCTGATTCCTCCTTCCTATTCATTTCCCTCTTTTACTTGATCTAATTTCTTGAAAGAAAAAAAAAATGATCCACCAATACTACCTCTCTAAACCCCCAATTCCTTCAATTATCAAATGTGAATCCCAATCTCTTGATTTCAAACCTACCAATTCCTCCTTCTCCACCAACCCAAAGCCTGCGGGCGGCGGCGGAGTGGGCCCATACACAGGTCGAGATCCGAATGTGAAGAAGCCAGAGTGGCTAAGACAGAGAGCACCACAAGGACAAAAATACGATGAGGTGAAGGATTCATTGTCTCGTCTAAATCTCAATACTGTTTGTGAAGAAGCTCAGTGTCCTAATATTGGGGAATGTTGGAATGGCGGCGGAGATGGTATTTCTACTGCTACTATTATGCTTCTTGGTGACACCTGTACTCGCGGCTGCAGATTCTGTGCCGTTAAGACTAGTCGGAACCCTCCCCCGCCTGATCCTAGGGAGCCTTTCAACACTGCCGAGGCTATTGCCAGTTGGGGGTATTTTCGTCATTCTCCATTTTTCTTCACCCCTCCTTTTTTTATTACTCATTCCCTTCCAAATTAACTTTCCTTTGTTATTTTCTTGTTGGTAATTGGTTGGTTCGCAAGTGCTTTTGTTTTTTTAGAGTTGTGGGGTCCAAACATAGAATTTGATGTTGGAAGTTGTGCAGGAGTATTTTTTTTCATTTGTATTTGAATCGACGTTTTGTTTGAGAATTTTATGTGTCGGGATTAAAAAAAAAGTGAATTGTGTTGAGTGTGTGAGGAGAGGTGTGGACCTAAAAAGAGAATTTTGTGTTGGAAATCATGCGACAAATGCTTACTTGCAAATTAATTGTTACCAATATATAAAATTGAGACAGAGAAAACTGAGGATTTCCCATTGACATTATGAATTGCTAGATTCTAAGCTTCATAATCATCAAGTTGCTGTTTTTGCACAAAAGCACGTGTCTTTTTTCTTTTTCGTTCCGACATTTACCTAAGCCCTAACAAAAGCACCTGCAGTCCATTTGTTCTGTATTATTGATGACTCCTAGTCCTAGCAATATTATTTACTACCATTGATGTTTTTCACCTCTTATCCAATGAAATAAAACATTTGATGATCATTAAGTTGCTGTACTTGTTCAAAAGCGTCTTTTTTCTTTTTGGTCTCTACATTTACCTAAGCTATATATAATACAAGCATCTTCAGTCCATTTTTGTTCTGTATTCTTATTGACTCTCGTAGCAATATTATTACCATTCATGTTTTTCTCCTCTATTGGAATGAAATAATACATTTGAACACTTCATATGAGAGTGTTATTAATAGAATGTGCAGCTTAAGATTGCCATGTTTTGGATTTGCAGCGTGGATTATATTGTTCTAACGAGTGTGGATCGTGACGATCTACCTGATGGAGGAAGCGGCCATTTTGCTGAAACAGTAAAAGCAATGAAGGTCTGGAAATTGTTCTCAAAACTTTACCTTTCTTATTTTTCTATCTATTTGTATCTACATCTCTTCCGGTGTATAGAGAAACAGGATGCTAGCATATGACTGATTGAATTGGGTTTTGGATTTAATTGTGTTGGCAGAATCTGAAACCTGAAATTTTGGTTGAATGTTTAACTTCTGATTTCCGAGGGGACCTTGATGCTGTATCTACGCTTACTCACTCAGGATTAGATGTGTTTGCTCACAACATTGAGACAGTGAAACGACTCCAGCGTATTGTTCGAGATCCTAGGGCTGGGTAAGTACTTTATAGCTCATTCTTTTATAATCTTGTTTGTTTTAAGTTTTGTCTAGCTTTTTTCATTTAAGTTTTCAGCAGTTTCCCTTTAAATATCACAATTACAAGTAAATCGGCACAATTTGTGTATGCCGTCTGTTCAATGGATTAACGGAAGATGTATGAAGTTAAATATGTTCTATTTTCTGGCATGTGAGCTTCTGTTCTGAAGTTACTGCTTTTCTCTGTTGCATTGCATCACTAGATTTACATTACACGGTACCTCTTAAAATGCTCTTCAGTGATAGGGTTCATCAATGTCTGCCAAGAATTCTCTTTTACATTTTAAGTTTTGTCCTTATTTTTCATTTAAAATACTTTGTATGATGTGTAATGTATTTTCCCGTGATTGACATGGAACTCTTGATGCTAGAATCTTTTAGAATTAAATAAAACATAATCAGAACATTGTTGAAGTAGTAGTAATCACCAGAAGATATTGGCAATGCTAATTGTTTCCTTGTGGACTTCGGACCAACACCTGTGACATGAGTGCAGCTCATTTAGTTGCCGTAGCTTCTCCTTAAATATAACGGCTGAAGAGGTTTTATTGGAAAAGGTGCACTCAGGTTTTAGTGCATGTTTGGTCAATATATAAGAGCCCTGTTAGGATGAAACTAGATACCCTCCTTTTAGTTAGTAAAGGAAGGAAAGTGTCCAGCCAAGTTGCAGAGGGATTAACAGCTATTTGTGACCTCTTTTGTGTTTATCATACTTGGAAAGATTGCCGATATGAAAACCAACAAAGAAACTGGAATTAACTATTGGAGCTAAGTTTATTTGGGAATTGAGAATTGAAGATCATGTTAAGAGATAGGGGAAATGCGATTACTATCTCACCACCCGGGAGGGGGCAGTTTATCCCTCTTTGCAATAGTAAGACCACGATAATTTTCTAATCCAATCGACCCCTGATGTTAGCTGATATGAGGAATCAACCGAGTATGAATCAAGTAGTGAATGTGCTCCTCAAAGTTTAGCGTTACAGGAATTGTCATAAGAGTGCAGTGTGCATGGTTCCTACTAGCTCTCATTCACTAAAAATTGCAAATGAATACACGCCTTTTCCAGACAAACCTAAACAAACAGTGGAGCTATTTTCCTTTTCACTGTTATGGGTTTAATATTTATTGAAATTGTTGGAGTCCCAAACTTAGCCCTCTGAAATGACAATTTTTCATCATCTGCATAGATTATTACCATTTCCATTGAAGGGAATTAGACTGTTTGCAATTGCAGATGTATAATAAGACATTCCTCCCTCTTTTGAGGTTAATACTATTTCAGTATGTAAAGTTACTTTAGTTCTTGGTTTATGCTGAATAATGATAATGATGCAGGTATGAACAAAGTTTATCTGTTTTGAAACATGCTAAGCTGAGCAAGGAAGGGATGATAACCAAATCTTCTATTATGTTGGGACTTGGTGAAACTGACGATGAGCTGAAGGAAGCCATGGCTGATTTAAGGTCCATTGATGTCGATATTTTGACTCTGGGACAGTATTTGCAGGTGAGCTAATACTTAAAATTGTTCCATTCTTGCCCTTTCTCCGTGTTTGCAGGTTTAAAAACCTTTGGATCCACCAAGTAATTTTACTGGATATATATGTCTTGAGATGTAACCTCAGCGCCTTTGTTAGTAACTGCTTGAGATTTTTCCTTCTGCAGCCAACTCCCTTACATCTGACAGTCAAAGAGTATGTTACCCCCGAAAAGTTTGCGTTCTGGAAGGAGTATGGAGAATCCATTGGTTTCCGTTATGTTGCTAGTGGACCTCTGGTGATGTTCTCTATCTAATTTCCTTTTCAATGATAAAGAGTTTAAATACTTATTACACTATCAAGGAATGAGTTATGATAAATAGGTTCCCCTTAATTGTCTTCTTTGCTTCATTGTCTTTTCTTTTGCATGAAAGCTTCTTAGTTGGATTACGGACCTGATCTTTTGTATCTTTTGGAAAGAGTCATTGGTTTCCCCTCCTCAAGCCCTAATGTCTGTGATCTTTTGATTCAGCAAATCTCAGTTTATGTATTCATCACTAGCATGCATATATATCACTAACATTTTTGCTGTTACAGGTACGATCCTCATATCGAGCTGGTGAGCTCTTTGTCCAAACTATGGTTCGAGAGAGAGCCAAAACCACGTAGGACTCGTCCTCAGTAAGTTTTATCCTCCGCAAATATAGTTCTGCTGAACGACAGCTGAAATTAAACACAATTATTTAAACAAGACGACGCTTGTAGAACTCTGAAAGAAAGAGTGGGGATGTTGCAAGTTCACTTCTCAGAATGTGGCTAAAGTTTTGAAGTTCTTTATTATGATACAAAATAGACTAGCAAGAAATTACTAGGTGCTTAGCTTGTATTCAAGAAGAAAGAAATGTAGCTTTTTTTAGTTTTTTTTTTCTTTCCATTTTTTGTTGGAAATGGAAAAAACTCCTTTTGTTAATTACTATTCCACATTTTTGTTCTTTTGTCAAGGAATGATTTCGATCATTATGAAAAAGTAAAATTTACAATGGTATCTCAATATATATAATGCTAGAGTGTATTCTTTAGGGTAAAAAATGTATTAGTGTGACTATGATCCTGGATTTAACACCAAGTACCAGACTAACCCATGCAAATTATCTCAAAATATGAAATTATAGGACATCTATGTTAAGTGATCTTATCTTACCTAATTCAACATGTGACTTTTCGAGGCTTATTCAAAGTAAAGTTGTAATTTTTAGAATTACGAGATGAGATGGGATTTAACTGTGAGATACTATATTCAGATAAATTCACGTTAGCACAAGTCGCTCCACTTAAAGACAAAGTGTTAGTCAACATTTGTGGGATTCGAACCCCAACCTCATTTAAGAGATAGTCGGCTTGGGAGCGACTTAAGAGACTGCAATTCCTACTCAGATCCAATTGAATTAGTCCGATCAAATAACGAAATATGAGTAAAAAAAATTAAAATAGGAGAAAGGCGGTGCTTCAATGTTGGGCCTAACAAGTTCCTAGATGAACTACTTGTGTTTAAGCCACGTTCTTTCTTTCTTCTTCCCTATTTCATTGCAAAGTTGTGCAAACTGCCAAAGGCAGAAAGGAAACCCATCATCATCACCGCCGCCGCTTTACCTATCACTTCCTCAATTCCTCTCTACTCAAATTTCAATTTATCAACAAATTTTATCCCTTTGTGTAAATCCATCAAACAGTTTCTAGGCACTTTTCTTCTGCTCTCTTTCTACTCTTTCCCTTCTTCTTCTAGATTCTGATTCTGATTCAATCCTCCTAATCAACGTTTCCCTTCTCCGGATACTGGTTTTAGTTTCAAAGAATTGAATCAGTTGTTCTCTCTGTCATCTGGTGAAGCTTTCTGGTAAAGGTGGATTTTATGACTCCTTTTTTTTAACATTTGTTTTGGTGTCATTTATCCTTGTATGTAAATTAAAGTTTCCGACCAAATTAGGGTTCTTTATATTGCTGTTGAATTTCAGCATTTTTGAGAATTGGGTTTAATCATTTTACAATAAAGTCGGATTCTTTATTTGCTTTTACATATTATTTGATGCACCTTTTTAGCTTACAATCCAAATAAACTTAATTCAGTTCAGTATGGTTTTCCTGATTGCTCACCACATTGATTATATCAATTAAGCATTTTGAGAAAGGCATTTTTTTTTCCTTCTTGAAATTGAATATTCTAGGATATACATGGGCATTTCATGGAAGGTATAGAGGACAGTGAACCCCCCTTGAAACGTGCTAAAGTCCCTTTGTGCGATTTGAATCAATTATTTGAGGAGTCGTCGAATTTAGAGTTTGCATCTACCTCTTTGGGAGACCTCATGGCTAGGCCATTGTCGTCCTCCCAAGGAGATGGAGAAACTATTGGTTCCAAAGGAGTTATCAAGAAGAATGAATTTGTCAAGATCATTACTCGGGCCTTGTATTCACTTGGATATGACAAAACTGGTGCCCTTCTGGAGAAAGAATCAGGGATTCAATTGCGTTCATCAAATTTGTTTTCGTTAATGCAGCAAGTAATGGATGGACAATGGGAAGAGAGCTTGGAGACACTGAATAAAATTGATCTATTAGATGGGATCATCCGAAAATCAGCATCATTCTTGATATTGGAGCAAAAGTTTTTAGAGCTTCTAAAAGAAGATAAATATATGGATGCTATAGGGATACTGAAAGACAGGATAGTGCCTCTCTCCATCAATTCTGATCGTGTCCATGAGCTTGCTGCCTCAATTATTTCTCCTACATTGAGGGCTACACTTGGGTTTTGCAGTCAGGGTGATGATAACATGAAGAGGAGGAGAAATTTTCTTGAGAAGTTGCAGAAACTGCTTCCGGCAGACGTGATAATACCTGAAAGTAGATTAGAACATTTAGTTGAACAGGCTCTTGATGTGCAGCGAGATGCTTGTGTCTTTCACAACACTCTGGATAGTGAAATGTCTTTGTATACAGATCATGATTGTGGAAGAAGCCACATTCCTTCTCATACATTGCAGGTTAGAAGCGCGCTTTAATCAAAGATATATTTGCCTCTGAGTTACCTAGCTCTCCATCTAGTTTTTACTTTATTGGTTTGTAATATTGTTTTCTTGTTTTCTGCAATGAATAAGAACGGTTATGCTTTTAGTTGCTACCTCAAGTTCATCTTCTTTTTTATTTACTGTAACAAATTTCTTAAAGAGCAGTATATCATTTTTGCTGTTTTCAGAATTATGAGTCGGCTTGTTCAGCTTCCTATCAAACTCCCTTTCCTTTTTCTTTTTCCCGGTTACATACAATATCTTTGCAATAATGAGAAATGATTGGAACAGTGACTTTCTCAATCTATTCTGTGCAAGTGGGTCGCTTTAGATGCTGGCTGTCCCTGATATCTATCTGGAGATGCGATTGCCTTTCAAATAATCTTGTAGAATTTTTTAATTAGTTTCTGAGTTTTTTTTATTTGAAATGGAACAGGTACTCCAAGAACATGGAGATGAAGTCTGGTTTTTGCAATTCTCTCATAATGGGAAATATTTGGCATCATCATCCAAAGATCAAACTGCAATTATATGGGAGGTTAATGTTTTTTCACTTACCTCCCCTTTCTTTCCCCGGCCATGAATTAAATAATAATACAGGAGCTTATGAATCAGTCATGAGGTTGAGTAGTTAGTTCTTTACAAATGCATACATGTTTCGGCATGCACTTTTTTTCCTGCATGTTTAGATATGTAATGAGAGAGCGCTGGTGGTATCAGAATTGCGTTCTGATATTTCATGCTCAAAAGCAAAGAATGTGATTTATTAAGACCCATATGTCTCCTGTTCTTCCAGTATACGTTTTCTTGAAATAGTCCAGCTAATGCTATTAGTTCTGTTGTCCTCTGTTTCAAAAATCATTTTACGTCTTTTCTTTAAGCGCCTAATCCAGTGCGTTCTCATGCAACTTCTTAATATTGTTAAACAATGGACAAATTGATGCTTTCAGCTGCGTTAAGATTAAGGATAAACTTTGTTCTCATTATTGTTTGTTCTCTTGAAATTGATTAGAAGTCTCAACTTCACAGGTTAAAGATAATGGTCAAATATCGCTGAAGCATACATTGTCTGGTCACCAGAAACCAGTTTTAAGTATTTCATGGAGCCCTGATGATAGTCAACTTCTGACTTGTGGAGTGGAAGAGGTTATTAGACGTTGGGATGTCAATTCCGGTGTATGCCTCAACATTTATGAAAGAGCTGATGTTGGCCTGATATCATGTGGATGGTTCCCTGACGGTAAGGGAATAGTCTCCGGCATGACAGACAAGAGCATCTGTTTGTGGCATTTGGACGGAAGAGAGCTTGAATGTTGGAAAGGTCAACGAACAAACAATATATCAGACATGGCCATTACTGATGATGGGAAG
Source organism: Vinca major (assembly GCA_028566175.1). Taxonomy (NCBI): domain Eukaryota; kingdom Viridiplantae; phylum Streptophyta; class Magnoliopsida; order Gentianales; family Apocynaceae; genus Vinca; species Vinca major. The sequence continues at coordinate 5,226,032 of JAOWBF010000015.1, forward strand.
TGGATTATAAGCATATCTAGAGACTCTGAAATACTATTGTTTGATAGGGAGGCAAATATGGAGAGAACCATTGAAGAAGATGAAGTAATCACTTCATTCTCTCTTTCCAAAGACAACAAATTTTTGTTGGTTAATCTCATAAACCAAGAAATACATCTTTGGAACATTGAAGAAAACCCGAAGATTGTTTCTACTTTCAAAGGTTACAAGCGTACCCGGTTTATTATTAGATCTTGTTTTGGTGGATTTGAGCAAACATTCATTGCTAGCGGAAGTGAAGACTCACAGGTATCTTCTATTCTATTCTTAAAAGATGGGATTGCTGACTGCTGTCTGTTTTTTTTCATTAGAAGATCTTTTGATTGCTGAATCAACTAGGGTAGAAGAAGAAGAGTCTACACATGTTTTTGTAGCTCCGACTCTTTTTCTGTTTCATTTTGTCTGATACAGTGACATGTAGGAACACGATTGGTATTCCTTTCTCCCATGAACAGTCACCAGAAATAGGATATGACACTGCGGCATGCTTTGTTTATTTTCCTTGTTAATAAAGTTGATGTTCCTTTGGGCCATGGGCTACGGAGATGCTCCTACTAAAATAAAGGCCACTTAATGTCTTGCCATTTCCCAAAGAGAGTGAAATATTTCGAGCAAAAATCTTAAGCATGGAACTATTTATTTGTGTGATTCAATGAATTTTACATGTCCAGAAGTATATAAATTTGTTGATGAGCATTTACATTAATGTCTATTCTTTTAGCATTGGTAATTACTGGTAAGAATTTCGTTGACTATAGAATCTGTTCATTTCCTTGTTTAGGAACATTATAGGAAATAGTGTCCATCTATACCTTTTAATTAGTCACAAGAGTATACAATAACTGGTTCTATTCTACAAGTCTTCGGTGTCTCAGGCGGCAAGGCTTATCTTTTCAATAGGGGTGGGTCCATATTGAGAGAGTTGGGAAATGGATCATATATCTGACTGGTGTTTAGTAAACAATCGATCATCGATTGAGAATAGTGAATAGTGAACGTTTTGGTTCTTTTTTTAAGCTAATAATAGCAGATTTGTTCAAGTCACTTATCTTTCCCTCTCCATGAAACAGCTCGTTTTAAACATGCCGATGTCTTGCTTTTGTAGGTATACATATGGCACAGAAGCACAGGTGAACTATTGGCAATTCTGCCTGGGCACTCTGGCGCAGTTAATTGTGTAAGCTGGAATCCTAAAAACCCTCTGATGTTGGCTTCAGCAAGTGATGATCGCACAATCCGAGTATGGGGAATGCCCTCCAGGCTCAAGTGCAGTAAAGATAGCCATAACAACGGCATTGTGCACCACTCAAATGGGAGTAGTTGAAGATTCATATGACCATTATACACCAATTAAAGGCATCTCCAACTTTTGTAAATAAATCAGCAATGTCAGTTTCTTTCTTTGATCACTTTTTTCGTGTTTTGGCAAGTATGTGAAGCATATGCATCTTGCTCTTGTGCCAAATAACTGCTTAGCTCCATAAAACATTTGTTGTATTGATTTTTCTCTCTTGATTTCCATTATATATGCTGCAATCCTTATAGCTTTCACCTTTAATTTTCGAGGGCTTTTTGATAATTGGATCATGACAGATAATTGGACATTAGAATTATTCTTTAAAGAAATGTCTACAACTGTTTTAGATAATGATACTTTAAGATCAACTAACTTGGTTAAATATTTTAAGAATTTAAATTTTCCCAGTGCACTATATATATAAAAAGACCAGAAAATATAAAAAATGAAATTCCCACCAACGTGCTAACTCAATCTAGTAGAATTTAAACATGTAAAAGGATTCCTAAATGTAGGAGGATAAATAAATTGAAAAGATAAATATCCAAAAAAGGATAAAAGGATTGCATGAATCAATAACGATAAGATCTGTTAATGAAATCCTAACCGAACTATCTTGTTTGTTTCAAATTAACTGTTTTATCAACATCTGCATCACTTATCAGGAAGTAGTATTTATACAAGTGTTGGAAGAGTAGTATTCGTTATTCAATTTGAGAACAATGGAGTTTAGAAGCAGCAAACTATGGGTTCAATTTCAAGTGTTAGTAGTAGTAGTAGTAATAATTCTGACGAGCCATGAATCCCCAATCTCTGCCGCCGCCGCGTCTCTTCCCCGTCGAAATATGCTAGCCAATAGTCTGGGAGCTACTCCTCCCATGGGGTGGAATAGTTGGAATCATTTCTATTGCAACATTGATGAAGATATGATCAAATCAACTGCTGATGCAATAGTTTCAACTGGTTTTGCAAAGCTTGGGTATCAATATGTCAACATAGGTAAAAGATTTTTTGGGATGATTTAGTATTTTGTCACAACAATTTATTATTTACTATTACTAACACACAGTTTCAATACTTTTTTTTTTCAGACGACTGCTGGGCCGAATCCCATCGCGATGATCAGGGTAATTTGGTCGCGAAAAAATCAACATTTCCATCAGGGATGAAAGCCCTTGCTGAGTATGTTCACAGCAAGGGTCTTAAGTTGGGAATCTACTCAGATGCTGGTTCATTTACATGTAGCAAGACAATGCCGGGTTCTCTTGGTCACGAGGAACAGGATGCTAAGACGTTTGCTGAATGGGGAATCGATTACTTGAAGTACGACAACTGCAATAATGGCGGAACAAAACCATTGGATCGCTATCCTGCAATGACTAATGCGATCATGAAAGCTGGTCGCCCTGTCTTCTTCTCACTTTGCGAATGGGGAGATATGCATCCAGCTGAATGGGGTTATAACATAGGCAACAGCTGGAGAACTACGAGTGATATTCGAGACAGTTGGGATAGCATGATATCGAGAGCCCACGAGAATGAAGTTTATGCTGAATATGCTAGGCCTGGTGGCTGGAATGATCCAGACATGCTTGAAATTGGGAATGGTGGAATGACCAAGAATGAGTACATTGTTCACTTCAGTTATGGGCAATCTCCAAGGCTCCTCTTCTCATTGGCTGCGATGTTACAAATATGTCTAGCGACACTAAACAAATTCTATTCAATAAGGAAGTGATCGACGTGAACCAAGACAGACTCGGCATTCAAGCTAAGAAGATTAGGACAGAAGGGGATCTTGAGGTTTGGACAGGACCTCTTTCTCGGAATAGAGTAGCTCTTCTGCTTGTTAACGGCCTCAATGCGCGATATCCCATCGTTGCTCACTGGGAAGATATAGGTATTCCTCCAAATTCTACTGTAATTGCACGAGACCTATGGGCGCACAAGACCCTCGACAAGCAATTCCTCAATAATATCACGGCCACTATTGAGGCTCACGGATGTAAGATGTACATCCTCACACCCATTTCTTGAACAAACTTAGTTTTAGGTTGTTGTCTATTGTAGTGGTCACTCTTAAATAATATATCGATCGTCTTCACTACAAAACAATGGAGACATTTTCTTTCATATGTATAGGTTAGTATTTGGTATCTTCAAACTTGAATAGATAGATTCTATCATGAATAAACCTGATAGAATTATACAAATTAACTTATAAGATAAGGAGAGATAATTAACGATATAAACATCTAAACAATATAGGTCAGGTCTTAAATTGTTTTAACACGAGTTTTTAGTTCCCACTCTACTACATCTACAATTTTAAGAATGATTCTTTTGTACAAATTGATCTGCTCCACCAAAATTAACCATCCCTGTAAACTTAAATAAATTAAGCAACCAAAAGTTATTATGACTTCATTTGAGAAAGAATGAAGAAAATTTCGACTCTCTTTGATTCATTATACACTTCAAACAGCGGCAAATCACATTAGAAAGGCTATTCACATATCAATAAGATACAAAGATTTACGTAGAGATATTTGTCACACCTACAATCCATTTCATTTTGTTACAACATACATGGAAATCAGGTATGCCTAACACTAGAAAATTAGCACTTGATCAAGAGTCAGCTAAGAATCAGCTATCAAGTTTCTCTAACAGGCAAAAGTTGGATCCACTATC
>JAOWBF010000015.1:5286368-5305850 GCA_028566175.1 Vinca major
CAGCTCTTCTCCTTATACCCGTACATTTGCATGTTAAAATTCCAGCTCGCTACATTACAATCCCCCATGCTAAGGAAATGCTATAGTAAGAGATTTTGCAATGTAAGCCTAGATATATCCCTCTTGGGTGCTTCTTCTGTATAAAGTAATGATCTACTTAAATTAGTTTAGCACTCCCCAGAAGAATTGGATTGGAATCAACATGTTTTGCTGCCTCTTTTCACTCATCAGCTCTATGGGATGTGAGATTTGGGAACAGACTGTTGCAGGAGATGGTTCGTATTATGCAATCACAGATTATAAGATGAAATTTTAGCACATGTTTGGCTCGTCCTTTTCGAAGAAAGGGGTTTTTATGTTGTTGGATACCTGTCATCTATGGAATCTGGATGAGTGTCACTTAAACCTGTAAATAGCCACTCACATTACTAACAATTCGGGGTTACATTTGGTTTAATGTTAAATTACACCTCATCTAAGCTTAAGCTGTTGGAGATGGAGGCATTTTGTACACTTAACACACCCCTTCGTATGTGACCTGAGCATGGTTTACCAAGAGGTCCAACCTGTGCACACTTCAAACTTAAGTTTAATCAATGAATGTCATTGGGATTTGAACTTGGACATCAGCACTCCATATAACAGCTCAAGTGGTGAGAGAGAATATAACTTGTAACCTTAGATGCTCAAAACAGAAGAGCTGTCTGGTTTGTTATCGGTCAATTGCTATATTTTATAACCATCTTCCAGTAGTAAATAGATCATTAGTATATTTGTCATAAGTTGCGCCATTTTATCGCGTATGCTGTTTGTATCTTAGCTATTCCAGTCAAATGTACTAGTGCCGGAAGTCTCACTCATGTATTACCTTTTGTTCATCTAAATTTGGGAATGCATGATGCTTTTAGACTTAATAACTAAAGCTCTGCGCTTGATTCTTGATTATAGTTTTGGCTCTTGTTTCCTTTCGAAACACACACACACCCACCACCCACACACAAAAAAAGAGAGAATCTTTTCTGAGGTTCTGATGTACGAAGCTTACAAATTGGGCAGGTATTAGAGGCTGGAGCTTTCAACTTCCGTTCCAAAGATAAACAAGTTTCCTTTTCTTCTGACTTGGAAGATTTGTCTTATTGTCAATTGAGGAGTTACTTGAGCTCTAGTTTTTCTAATGGTTTTATCATAGGTTCTCAATTTGAGGATCTCTATGAGAACTATGAGATTAACGTAAATGATTTTGAGGTCAGTATTTCCATTGTTTATATATTTGATTTCTTACAATATGGGAGTTGCTAATCAAGTATTGCAGGTAAAAATTTCAAGGCCTTGTTCGGTGGATATGGTGCCCGTTTTGGAGAAGTTAAGCTGTTCAATTCACTTAGAATCTTGTGTTATATCAGATGAACCCATACTGAAAGCTTTGGATGTAAGTAAATCTCCTCAAAATGCAACATTGTGCATTCACTGTGATGATGCAGAAATTCTCTCTGTGCTACTGCATATAAGTCTCAACAAAACTCCTTTGTGAAATAATGGGGCTTTTTGGTGGTCATGTTCTAGAGGCTACTTTAGCGAACTCGTAACTCATCCTTAATGTGTGTATTACCCGTGTCTAAGGATGGGAGACAATACCTAGTAAAGGAATAATATATGCGCTTAATAGTTTGCAGTATGGAGAAATAAAGTGTTTCCATTTGTTAATTGTTTCATTAGATGTAATGGCTCGTAGCATGTGTATGTGGAATGTGGATATTATTATGTGTAAAGTAAGTGAGATTTGGATTCCCCCCCACACACACACACACACAATAATAATAAAAAAAACCACCACCGTTTTGATCCGTAGTCTTAGAAGGCCTTCTCATTTGCAATGGATTGGGGACATTGATACTATTTAGATCATTATCAGAAAGATATATAAAGCTCCGAGTCCAGATATGATCTCACATCACATGTAAAGTAATGAAACTATTGTATGGTCTCGTCTTCATTGTTGGATGGTAAGTAACTTTTGGAGATTTTTTACTTTTTTTTTAAAACAGAAATAAAAAGTGTACTAAGATGGTCCTAGAGTTCATGTAAATAAAATTGTATGATTTCTGTAAGAGTTAGTGAGGGAGAGCTTCATGGATAAAATGATCCTAATTTGCAATATCTGGAGTTTATGTTTTGTGCATTGAATTTGGCATACAGTTATTTCTTTCATCTCTTTTGGGATAGCATCTGATCTGTTTTTGGGCGCATGGGATCAATAGATTACAAAGAGACGGGTAGGCATTCTGATGTGAATTTTGGTTTTACATTTTAGAGGATTCCTCGTTCTCTTTCTTGTAATAGAGATCTGTATGGACTCCATAATAAACAATTGCACATTCTGTAGGACTTTTTGAATCTTATTTCTTAATTTGTGTGTTATTTTCTGTTGTCAACAATTACCTGTGAAGAAAAGGACTTACTAATCATTGGTTCTTTTGATTTCAGGTCTACATAAGCATTTCATCCATTCTTTTCCATTTTTCTCCATCCATTTATCGTTCCTTTGTAGGATGGATCTCTGATTTTAGTAGGCTGGATTGGAGATCAGACTCTTCAGATCTTAATACTACCAATGGGCTTAGGAAATCTGAAGGCTTTTGGTTATCTATTGGAGCAAAATTTGAGTCTGTTGATTTTGAAATTGACCTTGAAAATGATGCGGAAAATTGTTATTCTCTTGTGCTCTCTCTTCAAGTGGTAGATGTTAGGTATGCTCCTGCTTATTTTTATACTTTGACAATATTCAAGAATTTCTTGTTTTCATCCTTTATTTGTATGCTAGAAAAATGGAGACATGCTTAACATCCATTTTCTTCTCTATGGTTTTTATGTTGTTAATATGCAATATGAGATAACGACCACACATAATTCTTACGTTGATTCATTTGGCCATCCATTTACTTGGGATTAAGGCTTTGTTGTTGTTGTTGTAATGCGCAATATAAGAAAACTGCTACAAGTACTCTCTCTAGCTACATGCATTACTCTTACACTTACAATCATCAGTAGTGTTAATAGTACATGCGCCAATAAGATAAATGATTAGGACGTGGAACTGTTATGAGATTACTAGTCATTTAAATCCCTGCAATAAAGTAATATTTACCATCACCTGCAGTAATACTTTTCTTGAGAAATTAGTTGGTTGGAATACCCTATCATCTAAAGAGAACTTTGCATAACTCTAAGCTTCTTGCAGTTTTGATCAAAATCAGTTCCCAGATTGCTGGATATTGATGGAGTCTTTGAAGATCATTTCCTATTCAAAAAGGAATGATGAAAAGGTCTGTGTTCTCTGCAGCTCTGATGTTAAGTCAACTGCTGAATCTTCGCATCAGCAAGAGAAGGACACCAAGCATGGAACCCGAAGTGAAAACTATGATGATGCGAGTTCAAGTTCTGATAAGCACTTGCAGTTGCATTATGAAGCTTACAGTGATGGAGAACTAGTTCATCACAAGTTTGCTGTTTGCTTAGCCAATGTTGATATTCACTGCTATCCTTTCATTGTTGGGCTGGTTGTTGGATTTATTGATAAAATTTTGGAATGTGAAAAATCTGTTTCTTCAGGAGTCAGCCCAGTTGGGGATGTTAAGAGGTCTTGGTTGGGACCTCATTTTGATTTTGAACAGTTTGGTTTTTCAAATTTTGTTGAATCTGGGGCTTCTGAATCTGAAGATATTCCACTAGATCACTTTCCTTTTATTACTATTCATAACTCTGGACCTCTTGTTTCTCTTGAGAATTCACTTATCGGTTCCATTCACCAGTGGAGTAAAATTCACCATTTAAGAGTCGAGAAAACCCGGGTCCAGAAGTTTGGTTTCAAGAAGGGATCTAGACGTCTTCATAACCATTTGGTGAAATCCACACCGAATACCAATCTTTTTCCACAGAGTTCTGTTGCTAATAAAATGTCTTCTGTTGACTCAAACCTCAGCAGCCTTAGATTACACTTTCACGACTCGTCATGTGTAGTTGCCACTCTTTCTTTATCTAGTTGTAAATCATCCTTGTCTGTGACTGATGATTGTTTTGATTTTCTATGTTCAACTGAGGGATTAGTTCTTTCTTCATCATGGTGGTCTCAAACTACTGATGGGTTTCTTTGGGGTCCATTATCCCCAAGTCTTTCTCCAATTTTAAACATGCGGGGAAGGAAAGAACTCTCTGGTCCACTAGTATTAAGTTTCATTGTTCAACATGTTTCCTGCACATTATATCCTGAATTTCTTGCTGTAATAATGGGCTATTTTTCTTTACCTCACTGGAATGGCAATGCAGAAGAACATTCTATTTCTTCTCTCAAGTCTGATTCTTGTAATTCAGTACATGACAGCTGCATCTTCTATAAGTTTGAGATACTGAATTCTGTTTTGATGACACCTGTGGGGACGGATGGGTATCAGTTTCTGAAGCTTGATATACAGCGATTGCTCTGTAGTTTCCTAGAAAACAGTGATGCAAATTTAGTCCTGAAGGGCATTCCTATTGAGTGTTTGATTCCAGCTGATAAACTTTCGAATAGAAACCATTGCTTAAACTTATTTGGACGAGATTTATCTCTCTCACTCTTGCTGGTGAAAGCTGATATTTTTGATTCCTTAAGTTCCAGCGGAAGACCTTATCAGCAGGACATTACCTTGATTGCACAACTGAGTGCTGATGTCTGGCTGAGATTTCCGATTCAATTTGAGTGCTCAACTTCCACATATCCAACAGGAATCATGGCAAAAATCATAGACTGTCAGCTTGATGCAAGTGGTACATTCAATTATCTTTAGTTCATATTTGAATGTTGTCCACCCCCTTTCTTAAAAATAAAATAAAGTAGTGTTATTTTTAAGTTCTTACACTTTATACCTGTTTCTAGGGTCAAGGACAATAGCTGGATATGAGGCATTAGTGGATGTCATAAATCAGTTTTCCTCGGTTGACATTGTATCCAAATTGTTCAAATCCGATATTTTAGAGTTTCTCCAGTCTAAGAGAAGCATGGAAGAAGGTATTCTACTTTCTCATGCAGATACCACTGTTAGTGCCTTAGAAATCAGACTCTCAGTAAAGTCAATGTCCGTTAGGCTGCATTCTTTGAACAGAGACTCAATTGTTTCTGAGCTGGTTGCAGCAGTTGAAATTCAATTCACATGCGCGGTCTCATTGATGATTGACCAGCCCTTCAACTTGGATATTTCACTATCTTATTTAGCTCTCTTTTCGCTGTTGACCTCTGTTTTACTTCTGGAAGGCTCGCGCTCAAGCTCTTCATGTCCTAACATGATGCTTTCAGTGTTGGATCCCGGAAAAAATAAATTTTATACATACCTACCTTGTTTGGATATCTGGCTGCACATATCTGACTGGCACAAAGTGATTGTTCTTCTTGATCATTACAACATGGCATTAACAGACACATTCACAAAGAATAGTGAGGCTGTTGCAGATGTGGCAATTGACATGTCACAAAGTTCTATTCAAGTTCTTAGAACGTCGAGCTCTTTTCCATCAGGTGACGTGGCTGACCATTCTATTATTAAGTTGGAAAGAGTTAACATAACAACTTATGTTCCTGTACAGTTCACTAAGGATGCGTTTAGCATGCTTGAGGAGAACCAAGTTTCAAGCACGAAGCATCCAAGTGATTCGTTTAACACGATTTGTCGAAATCCCTCTGGATTTGTAGCTCTTTCCTTGCAAGGTGGATGTTGTGAGATAATTAATGATGGCAAGGTAGCTATGATTCTAAAGATTATATTTGAAAAGGTGGAAGGACTTGTGCAGATGTATATGGACAATATTTCCAGAAAATGGGCTCTTTTTCACTTGTTGCATATCAACCTGGAAGCTGAGATCTTAAGTCATCAGTTGGAATTGGAGCATAAGTCTGCAAAATTTGATGTTTGTTGCGATAATCTAGACCTGGGGATTTCAGATGACATATTTAGCCTATATCAGTGTATGCGGTTTGAAGCTCCTCAAGTAGGCCCTTCTCAACCATTATTTACCTCTATTGATTTCAAAGTTCAACTAGGGAAACTGTCCCTTCGGTTAACCGATGGAAAGGTAAAGCTTATGTTGTGGCATTATGGTATAATGTTACAAGTAGCTTCGTTAATTCAGAGTTCTGTTCGATGAATTTGCTTGTTTGTTGCTTCAAAACTTGCTATTTCTGCGTGTGAATCAACATTTTCATAGACTACCAGAAATCAAAACAATTTGGCTTCTTGTTAAATAAAATATATGAACACAAAATTGTGTAGATTATGGTCCAATTTGGCATTTCAGTTATCAAACATAATTTTAGAAAAATCAGATACAAAACGTGTTTATATATGTATTTGATAACTTTGTTTCAATTTACAAAAAATGTCCAGTAATATTCCTAATTATGTAAACCATTTGATTGTCCTTATATACTCTTTGGTTAATTACATCCATTTAATTATATTATACAGCTAGGTTGTGTTGTGATCTGACAATATTTTTTTGTCCTGATGATGACTGGACTGGGAATTTGACCTATTTTGGAGTCTCTGAACTTTTTATAATTGAGATTGTTGTAAAATCAATTTAGCAAATCTGGACGATTCCTTTTATTTTTTGCTAACTAAATGTTTGTTTGTTACTACAGTGGAGTTTTTGTGGGCCTCTGTTCGAGATTTTGGTGAGAAACTTGCTCTTTGATTGTACCATGACAGAGTGTGAAATGGATGGGTCAGCTGGAGGTGATCTTCAAGCAAACTACAAAAACATGGAGAAGGTAAAGCATCATAAGGGAAATAACCATGGCTTTCTTCCGTTTTTTTTATGTTCTGCAGTAAAGATGTTCTATCTGCTTGCAGGTATTTTGGGAGCCATTTTTAGAGCCATGGAAATTTCATTTACAGATGTCAAGAAAGCATGACAAGAGTTCTCTCCTGAATGGTGGAATCATGACCCTCGTTCATCTCAAATCAACAAGCCAGCTTAACTTGAATCTTACTGAATCCACAATTGAGGTATTTAAAATGAATTCACACTGTAGTTTATCAAGTCCACAAATTGGCTTGTACACTATAAGACTTGGACAATCTACCTCCTCGGAAGGTATCTTTTGGACTTGGAGTTAGGCCCAAATCAAATTTTTCGTCACATACATACAGATGCACGTATGTTTGATGAAGGATATGAATAGCTCATGGATTTTTCTTTTAAAAGGCTATGCTGACTGTTACTTGTTTATCCACCTGTCATTAGTCCACCAACTTTTGAGACCAAGCCCAGAAAACCCCAACCATAGCATTCATTTTTTAAATTGATCTACTTGTGCTGACTGCATTTTGCGAGTCTTTCTGACCATAATTAGTCTTGGGATATTCCAATTCCATGTGAAGCACCTGAAATTGTGTTGTATGGAAGCTGCATTTGAATAAATTAGGTTCATACCCAAGACATTGATAACGGTTGTGGTTTTATCATATTTGATTTGTTGCATTAATAAGGGCTGGATGCAAATAATTGATAGATTTCTTGGCCTTTTAGTCTTTAGAGGTGGTGTTTCCAATTAAGGAAGGATAGTATCTATTGCTAAAAGAGAATCAATTGTGAAAAGTAATAACAGGTTTGATGGTATTTGATTCTAACAAAAATGTTTAGAAAGTTACCAATTTGTACAAGCTATTAATGTTAGGCTAAGAGTAGGCTTGAACTTACAGTTGATTGCTGTCAATGATCAATGCCGTGTTTGATGTGCCACCTCCAATTTGCTCTATTTTGTTCGGATCATACCTCTTACAGTAGTTAGCATCACTTACACAGTCCATTTTGTTTCTTCTTAAAGATTGCTTCCAGGGCAGTAGAAGTGATTATGGATGTCTGGCGTCCTCCAGAGGTTACTGCTCATTCAAATAAAGTGAAGTTATTTGATTCTCAGAAAAATGAGAATATTGGTAGAGGAGGATATGCCCCGTATATACTTCAAAATTTAACTTCATTGCCTTTAGTATTTCATGTCCTTGGAGGGGAGCCTAGTGCTGATGATATGAATTCCTTGCTATCAGAAAGTGGAAATATTTTGCAACCAGGTTCCTCAGTTCCCATTTACGTTGAAACTCCAGAGAAACAACCTTTTCGTGGTAGACGCACTCAATCATCTGATAGGCTTCATAGCAAACAAATAGTTGAGGCAGCACATCATTTTATCATTATCCAACTAGAGGGAACATCTAGACCTTCTCCTCCAATTTCAATGGATCTTGTCGGTATTAGGTACTTTGAGGTGGACTTTTCAAAGCCGATTGCTAAGTCTACAATTGGCAACAACAGTGATGTTTCAAAAGGAAGTAAAAATGTTGAATTGGATTGTAAGACAGATGAAAAAAGTGGTTTTATGATTCCCGTCGTGATCGATGTGTCTGTTCAGCACTACATGAAATTACTCCGATTATACTCAAAGGTATGTCCAAATTCCAATTATTTAATTGATTTAAGGCCTTTGCTGTAACTTTGACACTCCGGTTTTCAGGTTATATTTTTAAATGCAACCCCAGTGCCACTTGAAGTGCGTTTTGATATTCCATTTGGTGTCTCTCCGAAGGTATATAAATGAGGAAGAAAAAGAAGTAGTTTTAATTCCATTACGGGAGCCTTTTCTTTGTTTTTTTTTTGTTTTTCCTTTTTCCCCTGCCAATGGTCTTTGGTTTTCTATCTTGTAACTTTTCGTTATTTCAGATTATGGATCCAATACATCCTGGGAAAGAGTTTCCATTGCCTTTGCATTTGGCTGAAGCAGGCCGCATAGGATGGCGTCCTCTTGGGGACACTCATTGTTGGAGTGAATACTATAATATCTCAAACATTGTTTCACATGAAAGCAGGATTAGTTTTCTGCGACCCTTTGTTTGTTATCCATCTCATCCAAGCAGCGATCCATTTCGCTGCTGCATATCAGTTGATGATAGGCGCCTGCCTTTAGTAGGTTCAGTGAAGAAAAAATTTCTTGATGATGATCGAATGAAAACCTCGACTGGGAGCTGTAAAGAAGTACCACAAGATATGGAGACATCAAAAAGGCAGTTCATCCACCTTGTTACCTTACATAGTCCTCTAGTATTGAGAAACTATCTTCCTGAAGCAGTTACGGTTGCCATAGAAAATGGAGGTGTTACGCATACTGCATTGCTTTCTGAGGTCAGTGTAATCTCTTGGGTGGCATGATACATAAACTATTGGACCTCAGTGACATTCCAAACTTTTCTCTGTATGCTATTTCAGGTGGAAACTTCTTTCTTTCATATTGATTCCACACATGACCTGACATTTACATTTAATGTTCGGGGATTTAGACCTTCGGTTCTCAAATTTGCACGTGCTGAAGCATTTAGTTCGATGGCTAAGTTCAGTGGGACCAAGTTCTCATTATCTGAAACTCTTACTTTTGATTCTCAATTATCTGATGGTAATTTGTGTACTTAATCTATTTTAAAGTTTTGAGTTATAATAGTTGCATTTCTTCTTTAGCAAAAAGTCATTTTGTTGAAATTTTGCTTGTCTCAGGTCCTCTGAACGTTACTATGGAAAAATCAATGGATGCATTCTCAGGAGTTCGGGAGTTATGCATATCTGTTCCCTATATGATATATAACTGTGTTGGTTATCCTGTTGTTGTTTCGACCTCTGTCAATGAGATCAAAGGGCAAAATTGCATCATTCCTTCATGTTATGATTTGGATGGGAACGACCAAGTTCTTGACGGCAAACGTGGTCTTGGTCTTCTTTTCTCTAACGAGGATAGGCGCAAATCTTCTCTTAACTATGACTACTACAGCAAAGCTCTGAATCCATGTGGTCAATCAACAACTGATGGTCAATATGTAGAGAAGCAAGACATGGATGCTGGAAGAGCATCAGTATCTGCTACTGTGAATGACTTTAATTCCCGCAGTCAACCAAATCTGAAGTCAGATAATAAATCTCCTGATTTTGTGCCAATTGATTGTAGAAAGGCAAAAGCTTGCATGTACTCTCCTAGTCATAGTTCTAATGAAATAATGGTTAAGTTGAGTAGGTGCCCCTCTGATTCTGTTACTAAGAACATTCCTAACACTTTATGGTCAACACCATTTTCGCTTGTTCCACCAACTGGTTCAACCAGTGTGATAGTACCTCAGTTGAGCATGAATGCTGGGTACCTCATATCTGTTAGTGCTTTTGTTGCTCCATTTTCAGGAAGAACAAGGATAATCACTTTTCAGCCAAGGTTTTTGTTCGACTTTTTTTCTTTCACAAATCAATATATATATATCAATAGATTCTGCATTATAGTCATAACTTCATTCCAATTTTTTTTTCATAAGATTTTACTTCTTCTTGGAAGTATGCATATTCACATTTTGTTTTTCCAATTTTGCAGATATGTCATCAGTAATGCATGTGGCAGAGATTTGGTGTACAGGCAGAAAGGATCTGATCGTGTTTTTCTTCTGGAGGCTGGCCAGCATTCTCATATTGAATGCACAAATACGAGAAGGTAGATATAGTATGTTACAGAGACTCGATGTTCTTGCATAAAAGTTATCCTTCTTGCTTGATTGGATGAAGGATCTTTATGCATTAGATTTAGCTTCTTCTGTACCCTACTTTCTGCTGCTTTGGATAATTTCATTACTTTAATTATGCTTTTAATTATGCTGCTCCGAATGTGAAACATTACAATTATAATCCTGATTTTGGCTATTATTCTCCGTAACTTGAAGAGTCATGTGTTACTAGTTACATACTTGAACTAGAAATGAGAATTTAATGCTTTAACTAAACAATATTGATTTGGACCATGTAAAAGTGTTTACCCAGTGCACAAGGCTCCTGCATCAGTAGAGTCTAGGGAAGGTCCCGATGTATGCAGCCTTACCCTTAATTTTTTTCATAAACAGGCTATTTCCAGGGTTCGAACCCGTGACCTTGTGCACTGGGTACGACCTTTTATTCTTCTGCTATCTGAAAGGAAAATAACCTCCACGTGAGAAGAAAGATATATTGTTGTTTCATTGTCACTGGAAGGGAGTTTGTAATAATATGTGCTTTAAGGATGTAACCTTTGATGCAGAAAGGAACTAATACTGAACTCTGGAAGTTTGGTAAACTTTTATTTTGACTAATTCGCTATAATATCATCCCATATTCAAATCTTCAACTCACCATGTCTCCTCTCCACTCCTAGAGGAAAAGCTTGCCCGTCTCCAACTTTTGGAACAAGCAAAATAATAAAAATTGGATTTTTTTTCTACCAGTTTCTTTGACTATTAGTGCTTTAAAAATTTGCAGGGACCTTCTTGTTGGCATTTGTTTTCGTGAACCTGGATGGCAGTGGTCAGGTTCATTCTCACCAGAGGATCTGGGTGACACTCAGGTGAAAATGCGAAATTATATATCTGGTGCTGTAAACATGATGCGTGTGGAAGTGCAGAGTGCTGATGTTTCCATTAAAGATTATAAAATTGTTGGAAGTCCTCATGGAAATTCTGGAACAAACTTGATTCTTGTAACTGACGATGATACAGGATTTATGCCATACCGAATTGATAACTTTTCAAAGGAGGTTTGTGATGAAATGAGCTCTGCTTTGACCAAGATCATTTATTATCTTACAGAAATGCATAATTATCCATGCTAGGGACTGAATGCATAATCTTCTATTCTTGATTCACATAGTTTTAGAAGTTGGAGTTATTATGTGAGATGAACTAGCATGCCACACATCTCATACTAGGTAGTTTTTCTCATACTCTTTACCACACTCACAAGCAAGGATGACCAATACGGCATGATGAGTGTAAGGGAATTATATGGACTTAAAAAGGAGAAATTTCAAATATTTGGTAGATCTTCTTTGGGCGGCAGAGAATCATGATTTGCTCTAATATACAGACAAAATCTCTCTCTCTCTCTCTCTCTCTCTCACACACACACACACACACACACAGAGAGAGATCAGGACATGTACAATTTTCTCAGTTTCAAGAAACGAATTGTTATTCAACAGTTGCTTGATCCATCTTTAGCTGCTACAGTATTATAAGTTTATAACTTTCAAGACTATTCACTACAAGAAACACTGACCTTTGTATTTTGTCTTACTGCATCTCAATGTTTTTGGTGTGGCTATAGTTAAGAGGATAACTTTTTATCTCATTGTAGAGGCTCCGGATATACCAACAAAGATGTGAAAACTTTGAAACTATGGTTCACTCTTATACCTCGCACTCTTACGCTTGGGATGATCCCTGTTTCCCCCACCGTCTCTCTGTGGAGGTATGGCTAGTTTCTAACGGAATGCGAAATGTATTTTGTGGGTTTCATTTATGAACATATTCTAAGATCTCTGCCATCCAAAATAATCAGGTGCCTGGAGAGCGTGTTATAGGATCATACACTCTAGACGATGCCAAGGATTACTCACCTGTATACTTACCTGCAACTTCTGAGGTAATTTTGGGCTCTGCATTACGCTGCAAAATTGACTATTTGGTCTAGTCATTTCTGATTAACTCTCATATTCTGTTGTTTCTTTTTAAGGCATGATTTGAAGCTGACTGCTAAATTAACACATCAGTTTAATGTTTAAGCCATTCGAGAGCAGTGCAATTTATACATTTTAAGCCACTGCCTCTCATCTGCCGAACAGATATTTTGCTAACAAGCCAATGGCAGCACATCACACACTCCTCTATTTTTAGTTTATTAGGTGGCACGTGGATTTGAAGATAGGCTCTCCAGTTCTGATACCATGCTTTTTTTTTTTTACCTCATTTAGTTGGAGTTTAAGTTATACTTTTATCCCCCCTTGTATAATGGCAAAGTGGCAGAAATGGGGGAGGATGAAGAACTGCAATAAGTAAACAAGGAAAGTCTGGTTGAACTCCCTACTAAATATATTACTTTAATTCATGGTTTGTCGTCAAGACTAAAACCAATTAGCCCTCATTCCCATACTTCTATCATGATGGAAGGGGTTCTGCTGATACAGACCTTTTTATTTTTTAATTTATTTTTTGCTGTCTGGTTCAATTGTTGGTGATTAACTGAAAATGTAAACCCAAATTGCTAGTAAAACATAGGTTATACTTATAGCGGCTTCACCCTTCAAGCATACCCGTCATTTCCCATATTTGACGAAATTATGGAGCATCATGACAACCTTTATCGAGCCTCGTGCTCCTTGCTAGGGGGTTAAAGCCTGGCAGTTCAAGCATAACATCATAAAACCGACGTAGGATTTGGGGTGGCTAACATGGTCCGTGGTAGTTCCCCGTTCTTTTATTTGGTAGTGTGCTTGTAACAACTGAATTGTTATTGGCGCAGCTACATATTGGAGTCTCAACCAGTGATATATTTCAAATTGCTCATGTTCTTTTAAGTAGGGTATACTTTATCCTCTGCTTATTTTTGCATTTAATACACCTCTAGCATTTTCAAAATGGTAAGGTCGATGTGAACATTTAAGGGAAGGAAGGAATAGTACCACATCTTTCCAAAATGGAATCCCAAGTTAAGAATGGTACCTTAGGCCTATATCCTATGTTAGTAAAATAGCAGGAAACATTACATGTTTATTTTCATGCTAAAGAAGACAATCTTAAGGGTAGGAGCTTGGAAATGCCTGCCAGAACAATTGGGAAATGTTGATGATGAACATTTCAGAGAACAATGGGATGATTCTAGTGTATAGAACAAATGAAGGGTACACATGCTCATTTAGGATCTCCTTCCTTGCCCTTCTCTGTCCTTCGTCCTCACTATGGTATAGAAAAATTGCGAATATTGTTGTCAAACTCAGCATTCCAGCTTGTATATTTGCTTCTTTTCTCATGAGCTGTTTTATTACATTATTTGTTCCATTTTATTTTCCAGAAACCTGAAAGAACTTTACTGGTTTCTGTCCATTCAGAAGGAGCAATCAAGGTACATGTCCAGTATTTTGAATTTTAACTTTATTTTTGCTTCTGTTTGTTTACTGGCCATTTCTCTTTTGTCCGTTATTGCAGGTTCTCAGCATCATTGATTCTAGTTACCATGTTTTAAACGATTTGCCAACTTCAGATACTCGTCAATTCAAACATACAAGGAAGCATGCACAAAAGCAAGAAACTGTTGTTCGTTGCAATGAGAGATTTTTGCTAGACATTCCTTTTATTGGTATCTCACTAATGAATTCTTACTCAGAGGTATCTTAATCACTTGAAAACCTGTTTGAAATTTGATTTAAAATTGCACCAATACTATTGATGTGGATCTCTGATTACATCTTACTTCTTTGTTTTGTAGGAAGTGCTCTTTGCTTGTGCAAAGAACTCAAGGTTTGATTTTGTGCAGACTCTTGATAAGCAAAAGTTATCATTGCATATCTTGTTCTTGCAAATTGATAACCAGCTATCATCTACTCCATACCCTGTTATTCTGTCTTTTGACCTTGGCAATAAAGGCAATAAAGAAGAAAGGAGAAAGATTGCAAGTGGGACACAAATTGATTCTGATACCTTCCCTGAACCTGTGTTCTCTTTATCTGTGGCAAAATGGAGGTCAAAAGATCTTTCGTTGGTTTCACTTGAATATATTAACTTAAGGTTTGTGTTTGCACATAAAACGTATTGCATATTACTCCCTCCGGCTCCGTCCCAAATTATTTGTGAACTTTGTGTTTTGCACGAGAATTAAGGTTTCATCAAATTTTATAGTAAGATATGGTAAAATATTAAACATGACCCTATATAATTTTACTCCCAATTTAATTTTATGTTCTTTTCTCTCTATTCTCTCTTCAGCATTCAATGTAAGGGGTAGTATTAGAAAACCCATCGTTAACGAACCCTTTATTTAGAAAGTGGACAGATTAAAAAGGAAATGTGGACAAATAATTTGGGACAGAAGGAGTACTTGACAACGACACGTAATCCTTTCTTTTGTTCATATATAGCCAACCCCAATTACTTTGGACTAAGGCTTGATCTTCGTTGTTGTTATTTTATTACTTGGTCTGTTCACTGTTTGATATACGCTGTATTACTTGCAGAGTGACAGATTTCCATCTTGAACTTGAGCAAGAGGTGATATTGAGCTTATTTGAATTCTTCAAGAATATGTCCTTGAGATTCCAGAGTGGTGTATGGCAAGAAATGGAGTTTACACTCTATCCACCCTCTCCTGGTCCACCATTTATTTACGATACCTCTGCAAACATTCATCTCCCTGAGTTCTTCAAATCAAGTAGGAGTCAGCATTATTCAAATAGTCTGTCCTTGTTTCATGATCACAGATCAAGCTGTTTGTTTCCTCCAGTAATTCCCATCGGAGCTCCATGGCAGCAAATTCACCTTCTAGCCAGGAAAGAGAAGAAAATATATGTTGAACTGCTTGACGTGTCACCGATCAAGTTTACTTTAAGGTTAAGACCCTGAATGACTGTGTTCCCTGTTTTCAGTCTATTTCTTTGTAACTCTTATGAGATATTAACCCTTACTGGTATATTCTTCACTACAGCTTTTCAAGCAGCCCATGGATGCTTCGTAATGGGGTCCTTACATCAGGAGAATCCCTCATTCATGTAAGTGGACAGTAGCTCTCATGAAAATTCAAAAACTATGTATGCAATTGGATGCTGATAAAATCTGTTAAGTTGCCACCTAATCTAAACTCTTTGACTCATTTGATCTGTTTGTTGTTGCATATGAATTCTTATGAACTATGACATACAGAGAGGTCTTATGGCTCTTGCTGATGTTGAGGGTGCAAAAATTCATCTAAAAGAATTGGTCCTTTCGCATCAGTTGGCTAGCTGGGATTCCATTCAGGAGATATTTATTAGGCATTACACTCGACAGTCTCTCCTTGAGATGTACAAGGTATTAGTCTTTGTTCGATCTATCTTAATGCCAGTTACTGATGAGCGCAGTGCCACAAGGTATTAGTCTCTGTTTGATCTATCTTAATGCCAGTTACTGATGAGCACAGTGCCTGTCCCTTCATTTCACTGATTGTCGGGAGAGTGCTTGCTCTTCAACTTTCACTGGTCACATCGAGGATATTTTATGGCGTTTTATTTTTTTCCTGACTAATCTTGAGTTTGGGGCTTATTGGTAGATAGCCCCACAGGGATCGCATTACGATTTACCTTTAACTTTTGAAGCTGATAAATGATCATTTGTTCAACAGGTGTTTGGTTCTGCTGGTCTTATTGGAAATCCTATGGGATTTGCAAGGAGTTTAAGTCTTGGAATAAGAGATTTCTTATCTGTTCCAGTCCAGAATGTATTCCAAGTATGTCTGTTAATTTATCTATTTATCGTAATGGCAGGATACCAGAATTGACAATTTTCATTGCAGAGTCCTGTAGGACTTCTTACAGGTGTTGCACAAGGCACCACCAGTCTTCTCAGCAACACTGTCTATGCAATAAGTGATGCTGCCACTCAATTCAGCAGAGCAGCTCATAAGGTATTTTTACATCTACTAATATGCAACTTTCCTTGATATCTTGGCTATAACTTCAGCATGTATCTTCATTTGCAGGGTATTGTTGCCTTTACAATAGATGACAAGGCCGTGGGACAGATGGAAAACCAACAAAAGGGGATATCTTCACATAGCAAAGGTGTCATAAATGAGTTCTTGGAGGTTCGTAATCTTCATTTCAGGTTTTTATGTGTTTTAATATTGACTGCTTTTGTAGTTTTAACAAACCAGACTTCCTGGTATGTGTCACTTGCAGTATTTCACTAGTGCATGCGGTTATGACAGTTTTTCGGTACAAAAGAAATCTTGGTCCTACTTACGGTTTTTGGTTATTCTTTTTGAATGAGTCAAATCATGTTCTCCAACTATCTTGAATACATGAAATCTGCATGTGCAGACTTTGTAGGTAATGTAAAGTAAACTGTTCGATAGTTCAGGCACTAAATCCAAGAGAAAAGTATGAGCTGTTAAGCTTCACACCAGCATTGTGGTTTTTATCATATTTTATTTGTGGTCTCTACTAACCTCTGAGCATGCAGACTCCTTTTCTATACAAGTGCACATTAGTTACTCTAATAAAGGATTTACTCCTTTTCTATATTTTATTTGTGGTCTCTACTAGTATGCAGACTCCTTTTCTATACAAGTGCACATTAGTTACTCTAATAAAGGATTTACTCTTTTTCAGGGGCTTACCGGCCTTCTACAATCACCCATTCAAGGGGCTGAAAAACATGGCTTGCCAGGAGTTCTCTCAGGTATTGTTCTTGCAAGTTTGTGATTTGAATTTCTCCCTAATTATGTTCTGCAATGTAGGGAGTCCAAAATATACTATACTGATGCTGGACAGAGAGTTCTCAATCCGTGCTACCATGTTTCCCCCGTGCAGGTATAGCTTTGGGAATGACAGGGCTTGTGGCTAAACCAGCTGCTAGTATTCTTGAGGTTACTGGAAAAACTGCACAAAGCATTAGAAACAGAAGTAAACGCCCATATGCTGGTTCCCAGCGTTTTAGGGTCCGGTTACCACGTCCTTTAAGTAGGGAATTTCCCTTGAAACCTTACTCTTGGGAGGACGCTGTAGGAACATATGTACTTAGACATGCAGTAAAGAGCACAAAACTGAGAGATGATATTTTAATCAGCTGCAAAGCTCTTAATCAGGGTGGTAAATTTGTGATCATTACGGAGAAACTCATTCTCGTGGTTAGATGCTCCAGTCTGATAGATTTTGGCAAGCCTGACTTTCAAGGAGTTCCCGCTAATCCAGAGTGGGTAATTGAAGCCGAGATTGGATTAGATAGCATCATACATGCCACTAATGATGAAGATGTGGTGCACATAGTGGGAAGCAACAAGGATTCATTTTTCAGGCACAGCCAACACCAGCAGAAACAAGGAGGTCGGTTAATTGTTGGAAAGCCCGTGCACAATCCTCATACTCTTCCCCTTTTTCAGACTGACCTGGAATGTGCATGTAAGGAAGAGGCGGAGGAGCTGTTACAACTTCTGCAATCCGTGATCGAGAAGGGAAAAGAGCAGGGTTGGGGTACTACTTACCGACTTCATCAAAGCAGTCTTAGATAGTCGCAGCCAAACAGTTTATCCAACCATCCAATCTTAAAACGATTTTGAGGCTCTGTACATAATACAGCATCTTGTACATCTTGTTTTGTCCAACTGCTGTGTACTCAAAGAACTTTTGTTTGTTCATGTCTCCTAGTATGATTCTAGAGTTCATACAAATAAGAATTTGCAGTTTCTGCAAAAGCATGCAAGCGAAAGTTTTATGGGAATGTGTTTGGTTTTGCAATTTTTTACAGTGATATGGTCGGATCATAAATTGCAATAGGTAGATAATGTGTAGATATTCTTCCATTTTACAATATAAGTCGTCGGTTGTATGATAAACTTATATTATCAGTGATTTATATTATGAAATTGAGCATAAATAAACTGCTACTACTTTGGGGTGGAATTGAGCATGTCTTTTAGAAGATTAGTTAGGGTGAACGTACTTCGCATGTAGTAGGAATTTAGTTATTAATTTATTTGCTTGTTATAGTTCTGTAATGAGAAAATAGCTATTTATGCCCCTTTAACTATTTTTAAAAGCAAGTTATGTCCTTTTTCTTTTTTGCGTGCCATTAATGCCCCTGAGAATTTACGGGATGCCATAGATGTCCCTCAGCGGTGGAATCCGGCAAGTTTTGGTGGCTAAACACATGTGTGAGTCACATGCTCAATTTTTCAAGGGCAAAATCATCCAATCCCCATTTTCAATTAATCTTCTTTCTCAAAATCAAAGATTTTCATCTTCTTCCCCAATCCCCCATCTTCAATTAATCTTCTTCCTCCAAATCAAAGATCTTCGTCTTCTTCCTCAATTGGTGGTGGTGGTGGTGGTGGTGGTGGTAAGAATACAAAATAAATGGGTCATGAGGCCCTCCTCTTCAAATCAAATCATCAAACAAATCTAAAAGGGTCCAGGGGCCCTCCCCACAATAGAAAAACACGGGCATTACCTTTTAAAATGGAGATTCACGCCAAATATTAAGATGACCCGCGAATTAGACCCAGAAACCCGTGGGCATGTCAAAAATAACCACTGACCCTCAAAATTTCATCTTGACCCGTGGAATTACTCTGATGGTTACCCGTTTACCTGCATAATTAGACCCGCAAGGAAGCATGAAAAAACCCCATGACCCGAGATAAAGAGGTGCGGGTCACCCATTAACCCGGTTCGCCCAACTCAGCTCCGGGTCCCGCAACTTGAACAAGGGAGCTCTGACCCGCGAGCAACTTCTACCCACAAACAACAAACTCTCTGCGACTTCCAAGCAAAACAGATCAAAAAGCCAAAAATTGATATCTTCTTCGAGAAGAATCTGCCAAGAACTCGAAAATCCAACCATGGCGGATGATGAATATATTTATATAGCACCAATCTCCAAG
>JAOWBF010000015.1:5315838-5330867 GCA_028566175.1 Vinca major
GCACTAGAGAGCACACATTGAATAAGAAACAGAAAGCTTACCTGTCACAAAGCTGAAAATTTTTACACTGGCTGCAAACCCAACGATTTCCAGACACCATTAGAAGGCAGCAATGGGTACAAGCATGCTGTAAGTGAACCATGATAAAGTCCTCCTTCATCGGGGAAATAGTTTCACCAAGCTACAAACAAATGTGAATTTTACGAGAACAGTTAATCAAATGGTCAGCAAGGTATCTGGGAAACATAGAGGCGGGATAGGAACTAAAGCGATTACGAGGGTAGAAGGTAAATAGCTACCAAAATACAGATCTTTTTTTATTTATTTGGGATTCAAGGTATTTGCTAGGGAAGGTATCACAAAAAGGCAATGCCTTAACTTCTATCTAAGAGATTGTAACAAAGAATTATTTTCTTTAAATTTACAGTGTTAAAACAAAAGACTAACAAAGCGAAGATATTTCCGTCGTTTTTGGCACCCAAACAGAAGAACTTTCAAACAGAAACAAGAAGAAACTAGATTTTATAAAATGCAGAGACTGAAGAAGAATGACCCAAGTGAAGATTTTTCCGGCTTTATAAGCATGATAAGCAAGAAAAGTTTAAGAAGCTTGGATAACAAAGTTACTTTATGCATTAGTAGCAGATCCTTTGAAGCATTTCCAGACAGATCAGTTTGACCAGATGCTTTCAGAGCTCTTTTTGTTATGGTCTTTTTTATCATTCCCTTTTTGTGCTGTTTCCTCCCATCCTCCTCTTGTTGTAGTTGGTAAATCATATCCTCTGCAGCCCCAGGCCAATAATCTCCATCAAAATATGGTAGACGAGATGCAGTCACCTTAGCTTTACATTCTCCCGCAGTCACGAAGAAATGGTCATACAAGTTGGTCAGATCTACAACAATACCTTCCTTTGCAGCTTTTCTTAACATCACCAAATACCTGAACCAAAAACACAAAATTAGGGGCAGGCTGTAAACTTACGCATAATGGAGAACCAATTTATGATTTCAAGATATTTATCGACATTGTACAACATGATAAGTCTGTTGAGCTCACCATTCCCTAAGTTTATCTGACTTAGGTGTCTTCTGAATTTCTGGATGACAATACAGAATATAATCTTCGCCCTTTAGCGGTGGACAAGCCCATATATAGCAACTTGTGAAACCCCTTAATTTACAATACTCGAGGTACCCAATCTGAGAAAAAGAGATTTAACATCAATAACGTCTATATGCGGAATAACAACAAAAGAAAACACCTACCCACACCCCACCCAAACAAACAAAACAAAACCACTGGTTAAGTTGTTTGCGCAAATAAATTCAAAACTAACCAAAATTTCATGGTAAACATATGTTCGAAGAGCTTCTCCTGATGCTGTTTTGATCTCTGGCCTGAAATACTTGACAGAATCCAGGTACGAAAGATATACACGCCTGTGATTTGGTTGCTGGCATTCTGATCCAAATTCTTGAACATACATGCCAAAGAGGCATACTTCGACACCTTCAATTTTCTGGAATAAGAGTAGCACCTGGAGAATGCATCTTTTAGCTTCAAGTCTACCCAAAAAAAAGAAGCACTAATCTAGAGATGAGCTAGACTTGCAAAATTTCAACCCCTGGTATCATATCTAATAATCAGGGAACAAAATGTTTCAAGGTGAAGAGCAAACATTCTACAATTTAGAACCCAAACGTGTACCATATCCAAACAACAATAGTACTATGCACTTAAAGCATTCATCTTTGTAATCATAATAATACTAATTATACGTGTTTCAAGTGTTCTGCAACCTGAACAAATATTTCCCTAAAAGGGAAACAATTGAAGCAAACTTGGAATAAATGATATGTGAAAGATCACATCATTATGGAGTACCTATGTCCATCAAGACGAAGGCGATGACAGTTAATGAAGGGCAAGTATTCGAATGCAAGCATTACAAACATGCTTCTGAGAGGAAAGCCATCCCATCTGTAAGACTTTTAAGTCCATTACCTACATCTTGTTGAAATATATTTCCTAAACCATTTTCTTTATGCTTTTTGCTTTCTTACAGATGCATTTCAGCTGGCAAGATACAAAAAGAATATTTCGAGAATTCGTTTTACATAACCTTATGGTAAAATATTGTACATAAAAAAAATCTACATATCTGAAAACTATTCAGAATCTACATCCAAATTTCACTTCACAATGCAACCTCAACAAGTTAGTCCAGCATACCTTGGATTTATATGGAAATTCAGATGGATAATTCTCTTCCTGAAAGATTTCAAGAAAGCGTGGTTTTACTTCCAACTTCTTATCCACTGAGGATACCACTCTGACAACAAGTCCTTCTGCTCCAGGAATCTATCAAATAAGATGTAATGTGAATCAGAAAAGGAAGAGGCTTAGGAGGAAATAATATGATTTCTTCTAGCTACCAAATTACGTTGTCAAATGAAGAACCGAATCCTTTGGTTCTACATCTTCGTGCTTGGATCATATTGAACTGGAAAGCATGAATAAAATGCTGCACAGATGACTAACAATTCAACTAAATCACCTCATCAATATGTTTTCCTTGAACTCTTGCCCTCTCTAGTTTTTCCTGCTTCAGCCGCCGCACTAATCGCTGCTCAATGTGATCGCTTAGAACTGTTCCGGGCAGGTCTTTGGCTCCAAGAACAGCACTCTGTGGCAGGGGCATGAGCTCTCCTCTTTCAACCTCTTCTATATAGCAATTTGGACAAGTATACTCAGCTTGCCCA
The DNA here is from genome assembly GCA_028566175.1 of Vinca major. Taxonomy (NCBI): domain Eukaryota; kingdom Viridiplantae; phylum Streptophyta; class Magnoliopsida; order Gentianales; family Apocynaceae; genus Vinca; species Vinca major. The sequence continues at coordinate 5,318,602 of JAOWBF010000015.1, forward strand.
GCTTCATTCCTTCTACCGTTAAATAGTGCACAAATTTGATGTTGCCAAGCCTCACACTTGTCACATTGAACCCACTGTACGAAGCACAAATATCAATATCTCCAAAAACCATATCCTAACAGCAAAAAGGAACCCCAAATAAAAAGAAGGAAGGAAAGTGCATGAACAGTTTGTACCCATTCTTCAGTCTCCTCATCATTCTTCTTCTTCTCCAGCCTAGCCTTAGGAACAGTCATTCCTTCGACTACGATGGTATCTCCACGAGCCTCGTTGTAGCAAGGAATGCATAAATAATGTCGAGTATCACCAGTTCCAAATGTATAATACATTGCATTTCTTTTGATACGAGCACCACAAGGTATACAATAGATAGGTGGCGGCTCAAAAGCCAGCTTCTCGACCGCACACAGCTGACAAGAATTTTCACTCATTAAATGCTCCATTGCTTGATTTTTTTCCGCCTTTGCTTTACTCTGTAAAGGAAATAATACAATATATATTAAAAGGCGAGAGCAGAGACTAAATAACAGAAACAAAATAGAGGTACTGTGGATTCAAATAAATCATCATGATTCATTCTTGCAAAATGTCATCCACTTTTCCAAACATAGCTTCCAAGTATGGATTCCCTTTACTCGAGAAAGAAAATACAATGAATCAAAAAGCATAAGACGATATAATAATAGCCATCGTATAGCAGAGTAATGTAAGCTGCCCAAATTATCTACAAAAAAGGTTTAAGGATAAGAGCTTCTAATATTGTAGTCTATTCTCTTATTGACATTCTACACTAGGAGAGGGAGACCCCATCACCTACAGAAATAGAAACTGAAGCTACTCCCTGATGTACTTCGTTGAGAGTATATGCAAAGGTTGCAAAAAATTCAAAACTGCTAAATCTATGCAATAAAACAAGATCAGTTAATACCTGGCCAACCCACTGCCTCAGACCTGCAATATGCTCCCTAACTTGCTCCGGCGTGAACAATTCAGTCAACGACACTCCTTTAATATTTGACTTCCCGGACTTTGAAGCACCAGTATTTTCAGAAGTCAACGATGTATCTTCCTGTTTAGTCTGGGCCAGCTCTGTCTCAATCTTTGTGCTTTCCTGTTTCAATAAACCAGCAGGGTTGTTTGCAATAACAGTATCAGCACGCAGTCCTCTAAATGACTCATCCAAATTGTCCATCCCAATCACTATACCCTTTGGACTTCCCTGTCCAGCAGTAGCAGGAAGTTCCTTCTTAACTTCTCTAGCCTCTAATTTCATCATAGAAGTAGAATTCACTTTTTGTTCCACACGTGTATCATGCAAAACTTGAGATTCACTAATATCAGGAATTGGTAGACCAGAATCTTCAATTTCATGAACATTGCCTTGTGAGGATTGCTCAATCTTCATGCGCTTAATTGAGGGCTGCAAATCTTCAGGAGTTTGAGCTACTGTCTTTAAAGTCAACCTACCTGGATGTTCACCAGTATCATATGTTTTTAGTGACCCATTTACTGAGTTTGCAAAACCAGAACCAAAAGGACGACCATATGCCTTGAACTGTGCATGCAAAAATTTCTTCACAGGAATGCAAACGGGGCAACTAACATCCTTACATCGCTTGTGATGGCTAATTAAAATCTTTGTAGCACAGCAACGTGGAAACAGACACTGTAATGAGTCACATTTTTCCATATGTTTCAACAGGTTCTGGGCAATTATGCAATTAGGGTCTGGACATTTCCCTTCCTGAGCAGGACATCGACGAGCATGTCTCAAAAATAAAAGCCACCGCCGCTGATTATAGAACTGCCTGTCACGGCTAAGATTACCCGATTTTCGTTGAGCGCTGCTTATATTGGGCTTGTCCGATCTAGTAGAAGAAATGGATTGACCAATCACAGAACCATCTGAGGATAAATTATTTTGCTGCGCTTCATCTCTCCCAGTTATTCTATGACGGAATTCCTCCTGAACATTCTGCTCATAGGAGAAGCTTCCTTGTATCTGTGATCCATCTTGAGATTTCGGATACCATTGACCATGTGCTACTGCTTCTGATTGATCACTGGGAAAGCAGCTTACATCACTCTGAGAGTCAGTAACAAACTGTTTTTTATGCATAACTTGTTGCATTTGTTCTGAGGTACGAGTTAGTGATGAACACGTGTCCTGTGTGTCTGATGGAAAAGAAAGCAAGTGTGCCTCTCTCTGATGATCATCCAAGGAATTGTTTGGAAATTGATTTTGTGACTCGGAGAATTGGAAGTGGACAGGGACCTGAGCCCTTAGAGCTTCTTCATGACGCTCTATCCCAGGCTCAGACTTCACCATTGCACCTAAATCAGTAGGCAGCTGCGAGCGGCTAAAAGCATCAGTTTTCGCTAAAAGCTGGTGCTGTTGAACCTGCTGCTTTTGCTGGCGTTGATGTGGGACAAGCTGAGGTGCTGGAAATTGACTAAACTGCTGGGAAAATTGCTGTGGATGAGATCGTACATGATTCTCAGTCATTGCATGTTGAGATTGGAATTTTTTCTCTGTTTGATCGATTGGATAAGAGTTGAAGCCTGCAACCTGTTGAGAAGTATTCACATTCGACTGAGCTGACATCAATGCGGAGTTTGACTTGGGCATGGACTGCATCGCAACTGCACCCAGGTTTTGGTTACTCATCACTGAACCAACAGAAGTAGCAGGGGCATATAAGTTTCCACCTCCTGAAGAATCAGCTGTACTAACTGCAAACCCATCCCCTGTCGCATACATGTTGTCAGCAACTATAATAACAGAAAAGAAACAAAATAAAAGCCAACTTAAATTATCAGAACCTTTTTTTATCTTTAGGCTGACAATAAGGATAGCATGCCTATGAGTAAAGGGGAGAGAATATACCATGATTAAGAGGCCGTTGATTTTGATCAAAATTTGATGGTAATGATCTGGAAGAGTTTCCATAACCTGTCCCTGTTAAAAAGCCCTCTGAGATGCCAGGACCATTCACCATATGTAAATTGCTGGTCATCATCCCCAATCCTCCATTTAAGCTTCCATTTGATGATGGATATGACTTCTGCAAACTAGATCTGATCCCACCTCCCATGTGGCTGCCAAGACTGTGCAATATACGGCTATTCTGACCACCATGTTGCTTGTGCTGTAGTGGCTGTGATACTACAGCAGATTCAACACTCGAAAATGCACCCATAACGCTAGATGATTCCAAATTCGTGTATGATTGATTGTTTGTACCACTATTGACAGTGTCACTGCTTGTATTATTAAATCCAGGGGTTGGGATCATTTGGCTACCCGTTCTCTGTCCCCCCAAGGTTGCCCCCATGTTATTACCACCAGAGCTGATAGAAAAACTGGACGGTGATTGTTGGTATACATTAGCCAGGGGTCCTGAATGTTGATTTTTGTTAAGAGTTGCAATCAAGAAAATCAGTAGAAAGTCTTACTCATTTAAAAAAAGCACAAGAATCACTGTCATAAAAAAGGAGTAAATAAACAACCTTGTGCACTTAGAGACGACAACCCATTAGAAGCTGGCAAGAAAGTTCCAGAATTGATATTGGAGGAAGTAATTCCATTGCCACCATTTCCGGAAATCATTGGATTGTCCATGGATGATGCACCCATTATGCTGGTATTACCACTTTGAGGCATTCCAGGTGTTGGTATCATTGTACCAACAGAAGAAGCTGAATTAACATGTGAAAACTGTTGACTATGATTACCCAGGGACAGTCGTTCAATGAAAACTTGCAAGCGACTTTCCAGGGTAGCAAGGTTCACATACTCTTCCTAGAAACAAATTAAGCCAGGAACAAGAAGATGCAATGAGAAGATATCAAGTTATCAATGTGGCTAAATAATTGACTGATTCATTAGGCATAGTCAAATCTCCTCTTTAGGGTTGATTCTTTCGCCTTTCAAAGATAGTGAAGGAATTAATGAAAGTCACAAAGGAGAAGGATTTATGTGTGAAGTCAAAACATTTCATATAAAACGTGAAACGTGTGGAAAGAATCAGGTAAATAAATTGCACACTAAACCAATTTAGAAACTACAGTAAACCTTTGTAGAAGCATTCTTGAACAGAGCCTCCTCTAAGCGTTTCACTAAATCCAAAATCCTCTTTGCAGGCATATCATGAGCATGCTGCAGACGCTGTGATAGAAACTCGAATCTGGAGAACCAGAAATTTCTATTAAAAACCCGTTAAAGTGTAGAACATCACAGATTAAAGTTGTTCCAGATAAAATAAAGACAATTTAACGACAAAAATCTCCAACACGACGTGGTATACTGGGAAGAAGGCACTCCGTTAAATTTAATTACAGGATTAAAGAGTCAGAAACTTGGTCAAGAATATTTCAGATACAATGACCAAAAAATATAAGATAACATGCACGAAAGACATCATGGCAATGTTATAGAAGTAACCCTAGAAAGCTCAAATTCTATAACTAATAAGTACTGTTGCAGTATGCTATGTTCTTCCCCGATGCAGGAACCAGACACCATTTACGAGAGTCACTCAGTTAATAACTAGCGGGAGTGTGCTCCAGAGTGCATTTGTTGATGTACATGCACTTATTTGGCTACCCACAGAAGAAAGACTGTCCAGATATGTCAAGAGACAGTAGAGATTCTCTATTGAAACCATTCAATCTCCCCTCAGAAAAAAGAAAGTAAAGGATGCTATAACAGACAGTGACATGTGGTTTCATCCTTCCACCTAATTGGTGGAAAGACTTTCCATAATTTACTCTCCTCAACCTCCACGAGGAACATACCAATGTAGCACCTAATAATTAGTCCCAACAGATGTAGTATAACACAATAAAGATATGCTAATAATTAGTCAGAAAAGTCCAAACAAATGGGAAAAGGGAAAAAATAAGACAGTTGCATTTATACATTACCAATAGACATGTAGTATAAAAGGTCTTACATTCTCTGAGCCATAAATCTGCGTGCTCTCTGGAGCTCGGGGTCCGTATGTGCCATATTGCGTTGGGTAACTGGAACCTGCATCTGATTAGTAAGAGGATTTCCAGCGTGCTGCTGGGGCATTCCGGGCAACGAAGCACCTGACTGATTTGGTATTTGGCCTGAAAGTTGACCTGACATATGCGACTGTAGATTCATCTGTACGCAGAAGGCTTCCCGAGACTTTCATACCATGAGCTCTCACTAATGGATCATCAAGGGCAATCAATCGCCATCTATTTCATATTGTGTTAAAAAATTATGAATCAATTCTGAGAATGATACAGTAAATCAACAGATTTGCAGCACACATAAAAAATAAGATAAATCAGAAAACGGATAAAAGAAATTCCACAAATAAAAAAGACTTTCCTTTTTATGAAAGGCACTGCTTCGAATTATGTTGCAAGGAAGTTAGAATAATTAACCAAACTTAAGCATTATCTTAATTGTCTCGCAGTGACTGATCATAGTTTCAATCATTTCATTATTAATCATTTCAAACAAATTCAAGCATTATCTAACAAGTGCATTTTTTTCAAATGAAACTAAATCAACAAGAAAAAAACAAAATTAGTAGCAAAAAAGATCAAACATTCAGTAAAAACATGTACCCAACCTGTATAAAAATAATAATTAGCAGCAAAAGACTCACTTGTTGACCCATCAACACCCCTAGCCCTAACTCGGCTTAAGCAAAAATCAACAAGATAATTAATTAGTAGCAAAGCAAGAGTGAGAATAAGAATATAAAGAAAACAAATCAAAGAGATCAAGGAAAATAATAAGTACCAGAAGAATTCAAATTTAGGGTTTCAAATTTCAAATCCACAGCTAACCTTGATTAAAATAGCTCACAAATTTCCCCCAAATTTGGGGCTTTAATCGTGATTGGGGAAGAGAATCAGTCGATTGAGAAACAAAAGGCAGCAATGATGTCGGGAATGGATCTTCGAATTTTTTTTGTACGACGTTCTTCTTCTACGATTGTGCGTCTTTTTTTTTCTTTTTTCTTTTTTTTTTCGCTGATGACGAGGAGAGATGTTGTTTTTCACATGCCAATAGAAAGTTACTTAAATTTTTGTCCTCCTCTTCATTTAAGTCCAAAGATATAGTAGTGCTCGCTGTATACAGGCAACGACTCCTTAATGAAGCGGGAGCGACTCCTCACCAATAAAATAAACAAAATAGATTTTGGAAATTCTGATTTGTTTTTCTTTATTGATAAATTAATAACAAGTTCGATTCAGTGTAATGAAAACTTTTATTTAAAAGTAGAATCTCTTTTCACTCCAAATAAGTTTGGAATGCCCATTTCATTATAGCATCTATAAAGTAAAGCAAGAATAAAAGTTCATTTTCAATATTTGGTGAAATTATTTTTTAATATCGGAACTTAATGTATTTAAACACAATATGACCAAATTGTTCTAGTAGCATAAACCGACAATAAGGCTTAATTAAGCAACATTTGGGTTATAATTCAAAAAATATCTAGCATATATTTAATTAAGAAACATTATTTATATTGTAGTTATACAAAATTACTTTGTTTTTTATAAATATAAAAAATAAGTAAAAAAAAAATATTTATGAAATTATCATCTGTAAAATTATACCTAAGAAATAAGTATTTATGAACACTATAATCAATCAAACAAGTTGTTATAATGGTTATTAAATGTTTATTTACAATATCACTTCTCATTGAAAGACCATTTTATAGGTTTGGGAATGAAATTACTATTTCCACTTATTTTTAGAATGGGCGTTCATATTTTATAGTTTGACACAACAAATACTATAATAGAAAGAAAAAAAACTGAAAAAGTGATTTCATTATCGTGTACCAAACGTGTCGTAAAGTTAAAATTAACATCCTCTCTAATAGAGATTCTCTCCATTTGTCCAATATAGACTTTAAAGATTGTGAAGTATTCCAATTTCTTTTTAAAACATTAATAGTCATAAATATCATTCATCTATTCACAAATTGCGATTTTTATCACCCATATTTATTTTTCACTTAATATATCACTCATCTATTTATTTTTTACTAAATCTACACGTCGCCAATTTTTATGGCATAATCTGACCAAATTAGTCACATGTTAAGCACGTGACCAAAAATTAATGGCAAAATCGAAAAACCACCTCAAATGCTCTCTATGAAGTGGTTCTCATTCTCTAGCAACTCTTCCCCATGTTTCCCTCCTTGCGCATTCCAAAATTCCACGAAAGATCTTGTAGTATATGTATATTAAAATCATATAAACCATAAGTACTTAATATTCCCTGATCAAGAAAAAAGGAAAGTACATTTACAAATTCAGATTATATATTGAGTAGACGTATTACACGCAATAATACATACATGTCATATAAAAAGAATACTTAAAAGACCAATTGTCACTTCTTCCCTCTAGAACAACCAATGCTTCCTTCTTGATGTATGATGTACCGGAGCATCTATGCAGACAGAAACAATTCCAGAGTTCCATCAAATTTCAGATATTTAGCATCTAACTACTTAATAGCCTTCAAAATTGTGCATCTTTGCCTATAGCTATGACTTATGCATCGTTTTTAAACTTTTTTTCTTTTTGTTTCTTTCCGTTTCATTTTGTAAATTTTTTTCTTTCTTTTTGCCAATACCAAAATAATCAGCTTATGTTCATACATACCTCGCAGTTCATAAAGGGAATTGTAGTGCACCTCAGACCAAAAGCTTAACCAAAGCTCTGCACCATCAAAAACCAAAGAAAGTGAATAACTAAATTGTCGCATAACTTATTCTTTTGCACCTTTATGTCAAACTACCCAACACCGCTGCCTGAATAACCTAAATGAAACAGAAATTATAAGTGCAAATCACCCATTGTCAACAGCTCCCTTTATTTTCAACAGAGATCAACCTTGATCTCCCCACCCCCAACATACACACACAAACAATTTTTTTGCAGCTTTGAATTGGGGGAGGAAGAGGATTTCAAAATTTTCCAATCCACACTCCCAAAGAGCAAAATATAGTCCAGCAAATGAAAGAGCTTTATTACCTCTATTAGGTGTCTGATTTTGTGGAAGAATTTCGATAAAACAAGTGTCTCTAAATGATGTCAAAAGACATATCTTCGCTGCAAACTGCACACAAACGACAAAATACAGCGTCAACGGAAAGCAATGTTTCAGTCATAGCCATTTTGAGTTGCTGGCACACTAAATGATATCCAGAAACCTAATATGGTTAACTGCCTTACATGACGCAACCTAAACCAGCAGAAATCATCATTCACCTCGTTGAAGAAGCAATTTGTTTATTTCGAACAACTTCTCGAGATAACATCAATCCAGCTGAACATCTTCTGTTTTCTTTTCCATTTTCTGGAGATTTCTTTTCAGTTTTTAAGTTTTCTTATTTTATCACCCCTTTGCGGGGAAGGGAAATGCTCTATAGAGAAAATAAGCCGATCTCATCTCTTCAGAAAGCTAACAGTGAAGTCCTAGACAAGCCTATATCCGATTTGTTATGAGTTCATGTTAGTATACATCATCTTCAGGCATAAAAAGTGATGAGGCAGATTAAAAGGTACACATAACCAGTGGAAAGTAATTAGAGTCCTATGTATTATGAATAAAAACTTGTTGACCTTCTTTATATTAGACTTATCAGCTTACATGAGAAGAGAAAACTTAAGTCACTTCATCTGTGGAGCTAATGCACCATATTTTGGTATAGTACGCCTGTTAGAAAGTGTCCCCAAGGATGATAGTATTAATTTTATGAGTGTTCTTTCTCCTAAAGCCATAAGAAGCTGAAAAAACAGAGGCCTCCCAACTTTCACCATTTAGTATAAACTCAAGGCAAAAATCTTGTTTATTTATTCAAATATATTTCTCAAGTGACAATAACACCAGGAACTTTAAACACTGAACTTAAGCCCAAAGGACAATCAAATCCAGGAGTTATGAGTCCCTGACCTTAAACTTCTGGTTTCATTCTTTTATTATGTTATTAATTTTATCACTAGCTTAAGGAAACTATAACTTTGGTACCATAATAGAAAGGATATCTCTTCATATTTTCAGCCAAAGACACTAGAAAAAGAATGCCGATTACTGACAGAAAAGAATACCTTATCAGCTGCTGCTTGCAATGTAACATGATCCCCCCACTCACTTGATCTGCATATAAATTAAAGCAGATTCATGAGCAATAACGGAACAAAAAATACCATTTAAGCAGGAAAAGAATACTTCTTGAAGAGAATTAGGCATAAAAACAGACATAACCAAGAAAGTATCTTACTTGGCCATTTTCTTGTAATAACGGCTGTACTTCATTGGAACATAACCTTCATACAAAGCACGGTAGTCCTTGAGCTAAAAGAGATGCACATAACATCACATGAGAAGATCCAACAATATTATTGCAGGTATACTTATATAGTTATATACAATGCACTAAAGTACGATCTTCCATTTCAGTAATATCATGGCCACTAAGTCAACAGTCAACACTACAGTTTTTTGAGGAATTCTCATGCAGGAGGCAAGGAAAGAGCATCTGACACAGCTTGAAAATTTTCCTTTTCCAAGATTTAACTTTCCGAGAAAAACAACCTTAAATTCAATGGGTCCTGAGTCCTGACAACTTCTATTGATTCATCAGAGCATCAATTTAAGACACTTAAGGAGCTACCACTGAACAAACCTGTTTCACAACCTCCTTCCTGACATGTTTGTGATCCTCGGATGACCTATAAATCTGGTCAGAAAGTGCACGGAACTGAAGAAGAATAAAGAGGGGTGGAAAAGAGGGTCAACGTCTGCAAAACAACAGCATGATCACATTACAAAATCCATTAACAAACCTGACAATTGCCATCCCCAGAGACCTTAACTTCACACAGGCCATAAACCGTTAGCCTGGAAGAGCGCCAAAGAAAAAGATCACTCATCTTATCCAGGATAAAAAGAAGAATAAACAAATTGACCCCCCACCTCCTTAAGGTCATTCAACAACACAAGCACGCCCCGTCATGAGACATAGAGAGGATCGAAATAAATTTGTCCACTTACCTCTGAAGCAACCGTTGGTAATCCAAATTTGCATCACTTGAATCAGGTATGTATGAAATGACACGTGGAACATGCTGCCATAGAGGAAAGAAGAAAAAGAATAAGAATACACTTATGCAGGATCTTTAGTCTCGGCGCCTAAGATGTAAAATCTCTGCTAGTAGTAATGCTATTTTTTTGTCTGATAGTTGGGATACAAATTAGGTTATGGTGTTTATACAAATTTGTAAGACTGGGAAGACTGATAAAAATAACTTCTTTACCAACTAAAACCCATAAGAAGATGCCCCATTACATTGCCCCCGTCCCCATCCCCGTCCCCCCCTCCCAAAAAAAAACACCATCCAAGCAAGGAACAATGGAAGGAGGCAGAGGCGGTATAGGAAACAGGTTACGGCAACTATATACAAGTTCCACAACCAAAGTCCATTAAAGAAATTGAAAACATATGACACTAAGAAGATGAAAAAGAAGGATATGAACTACTTATTTGATTTTCGTTTTATTTATGAACTTTTATGAAGCATCTTACGGCAGCAGGAGGCAGGTTCGAGAGACGTTGACCAACTCTACCATCTAATTGAGCATACTCTTCGGAAAGTACAACGGCAATCATGTTATCATCGTTAATTTCATGCTGACTACTACCCGCGGAATGCTCGTTAACACTTGGAGGAGCCACATTCCTCATAATAACTTGCAGCTCCAGCACACAACAATAATCAAACGTCAACAAGAAATTTTTTATACAACCTTCAAAGCAAAAGCCGAACAATCAATCAGATATCACACACAATGAATTCACTAATTAAATAAGGTTATGCAGTTTCAATAAAACATCATAGGACCAAAAAAAGGAAAATTAACATGAGGTGACAAAAGGCTGTGTTAGCACAAGTATTACCTCCATTTGACATGTAGCTAAAATTAGGGAATACAAAAATAAGCTTTTTTTTAATCAAAACATTAATATTACTCTCTTAAATAGGAGTTATACCACTAATTCTGTTTAGTACAGTAATATTAATCTTTTGATTAAAAAAAACCTTATTTTTTTCTAATTTTTGCTACATTTCCTACCAGACTTATACGAAGGAGTTGAGGGAAGTATAATCTTAAAAAAAATCTACTTTCTCTCAGAAGGCTCTGTGTCACGAACAATCTACTTTTTCAATTTGAGAGACATAAAATCTCAAACAAAATACACAATATAAATCTACCTTTATCCAGAAAGCAGATAGCGATCGGTAGAGGCTAACTTTGAGTGGAAAGAGATCGCCGATCAGGAAGGATAACCGTGAGATTATGGAAACGTATTTGAGATCCTATGAGATTATTAACCGTTGACTGGTGGTTATCGGGATAGTTTTAATGGTGGTGGAGGAGGGGATCAAAGGGTAGAGATAAGCCACCAACCACCCAAAGACCCAAAGCTTTGTTGTTTTGTACAAATTTTAATTGCAGCTTCAATATCCGACTATATAGCGCGGGTTGGAATGGCGGGAGAGGTGGTGACGAACGAGAGTTGTGGTGAGAGTAGGGTTAAGTCTGGTATGGGTCGGTCCTATGTGACCGGCCCCACACTTACTCTCACATAAAATTATTCAGATCCACCTACTTTACCTTTTAAACACCCCCATTCCCTATTATTTTTTTTTCTCTCTCTTGTTTCTCTCCCCCTCATAAATGCTCCCATCTATCTCTTCCTCTTAAATAATCTGTCGCCGGCAACCCGTCAGCCGCCGTCCGTCGCCGCCCAGGGTCACCGGTTTCCGGCAAAAAAAATTATTATTTTTTTTTTGCATTTTTGAACTTATTAGACTAGATCCACTACAAAATATCAATTTTAAAAATTTTGGAGCAAAAAAAATTCTAAAACTGTTTAAACTGATAAAAATACATGTTTTAACTGTTTAAACATATGACACTTTGTACTAATAAATTTAATTTTTTGAGAATTGTAAATTTTTTAAACTTGTGATTTTTTTTTGAAATTTTGATGGGTTATTATTTACATACCGTAAGTGATAATACTTAAATATAAAAAAAAATATTTAGAAATTCTATTTGCACACCTAATTTTTGTTGCAATACCCCTAAAAAAATATTTAGAATTTTCTATAAAAGCGTGCACCCGGGTAGGCGGGGTGGGAATAGGGCGCCTGCCACCTCACAGGCGGTGGGGGTAGGGTAG
>JAOWBF010000015.1:5606026-5616590 GCA_028566175.1 Vinca major
GTGTATAAGAGACAGGTATAAGTACCCTTCAGATTTTAAACTTATCGGACAGATTAAGAAACATAGAGGAGTAGATCCAATATCTTTTTGGTTGCCTCAGGCTCCTCCTGGATTTGTTTCCTTGGGTTGCATTGCATGCAAGGGTACTCCAAAACAATCTGATTTCAGCTTCTTAAGATGCATTCGCAGTGATATGGTCACTGGGGATCAGTTTTCAGAGGAAAGCATATGGGATACATCTGATATCAGATTTACGAAAGAACCATTTAGTATATGGGCAGTTGGAAATGAACTGGGTACTTTTGTTGTCCGTGTTGGTTTAAAGAAACCTCCTAGAAGATTTGCGTTAAAACTTGCTGATCCAGATGTACCAAGCGGTTCGGATGATACTGTCATTGATGCTGAAATAAAAACTTTCTCTGCAGCACTTTTTGATGACTACGGCGGTTTGGTATGTTAATTTCCCTATTGGATTGTAGTTTGTTATTAGTTTGGTCATTTAATTGGTTTTTCTAGAAGTCAGCCCTAAAAGATAGATGTCTTGTTCTCAAATATCTGTTTGATAACATTTTCAACTTTCAAGGGGCTTGTTAGCATTCAATTATTACTGATTCTGCTTCCTTGTTGAGAATCCCACATCGGTTAGCTTGTGAGCATATTTGCAATATATAAGGCTTGGACAATCCTCCCCCTCTTGAGGTACCTTTTGAAGGATTGAGTTAGGCCCAAGTCCATTTTAACATTGTATCAGAGACACCTAGTGTGATGTTAGACCCCAATTGATGTTCACGCTCCAGATGTCCAGTCCTGAGCTTGAGGGGTGTGTTGAGAATCCCACATCGGCTAGCTTGTGAGCATATTTGCAATATATAAGGCTTGGGCAATCCTCCCCTCTTGAGGTACCTTTTGAGGGATTGAATTAGGTCCAAGTCCATTTTTAACAAGTAGTAAGTTAGATGCTTTACTAACTTCCAGTAATCCTATTGAGATTATCAACTAATATAAATAAAACCTTTTTTTTTTTTTGATGAAAAAAAATTACAAAGGGATCAGTCATGGACAATCTTCAGGTAATTGCTAAACACTGTGCATACAGTACTATAAAATTGGAATCCTCACTAGTGTGGCTGCGAAAACGAAATCAAGGCAAAATGCTGGGTATAAGGCAAGAATAGGTCAAAAGAAATTGCTTTGCCAAAAAACTGAAGAGGAAGAGTAAGCCAAAGGGACTACAAATAACTTTCATATTTCTAGGTCTAAGCAAATATTATCCATCTCCTCGCACTTTTATCGACGTAGCATGTGAATAAAGAAAAATCAAACACCCACTTTCCTAAGCAATGTTCTCCTGACACCAAAATCCAGACCTCATCATAAGTACCTAGAGTTCTATCATACACAAATCATTTGAATAATTAACTGATGGATCTTAAGCATCTTAGCTGCTGCAATGTCCCCTGTTTGAAGAAGAGAGACTATAAAACTCACTTAAAGGAAACCCAAGAACACCTTTCCTAAGCAACTTTCTCCCGCAACTTAAACGAAGACATCTGCATAATACCTATAATCCTATCTTATATAAAAACATCATTTGAACAATGATTTCACAGACATAGTAAAGATCACTTTACACCCTACAGTTCTTATCCTCTGTTTATGACCAGTGCAAACTTGGGCATTGAATTACTTTTCCCAGGGAAATCTGGGTGCGCAGATCCTAAAATGCAACAGACGATCAGCAGCCGACGTTTTCATTAACAGATAACTATACAAAGAGATTGCAAGTCTCCTTCAGTCTAGACTTAAATTTACTTGAGGATTTCCATTATCTTCTTTGTATGTCTTGTCTCCAAAAATAAAGTATCTGATGTGAAAATTTTGTATCTCTAAGTCTCCACTTAAAATGTCTGCCCTCACAAAGTTCTTGATCATTGTTATTATAAGGTATAAGAATCTCAAATTCTCAATCTATACAAAACAATTGACACCAATAGAAGCTGGTTCTAATGTCTGAAGAACAAAATGGCAGCAAAAATTTTAGTGATGTAAAACCAGGAATGCGAAAATCACTTGCAAATTGCAATCACTAACGAATATAGATTTTAAGTAATGCATTATGCATCACACTGTTTTTCAGAATTAAGCATGTATGCAATTAAGATGAGATAATTTTATCATTAGACCATAAATTCAACAGAAATGGATCATCTAAAATAATCAGGTCAACAGTGGGCATCATATATTAAATGAATAACATGACAATTCCAATTCTGGAAGAAACATACTGTAAAGTAAGCAATGTAGCTGACAGCAAGCATCAAAGAAGGTTCTATGACTGAATCATCAAGTGTAAATCTGAACCAAAAGATGGATGCTACACCAAAAACAATCCCGATACCAACACTGAGCCAAATGGACCCTTCGTTAGATAAACCTAATTGGATATATTTGACCATTGTACAGACGACCAGTAATGGTACTTACGCTCCAACTGAGGCTATTGTGAGAAACTTAAGCACAGCAAACAAGTCAAAGCTTTGTCCAAAAACCATACGATAGAAAAGCTGGAAAACCACAATGGAAGCCCTAGCAAAAGAAAAGATGAGAGAACTAAGGAATATATAAGCCAAAAAGATGGAAAATAGAATCCCGATCCCTTTTTTTTGTTTTTTCTCTCCTGGGAGGGGAGGGAGGAAGGAGGGAAAGGGAAGGGAAGGGGGTTCCTTGGAATTTTGCAACATAACAGGATTAGTGATTACCCATCATTCATCATGGATTCTCCTTCAATAATGGTGCTTAGTTATACATTAATGCTGAGCTCTTTAAGCAAAGCTACAACAGAGACTGGATCAGTCGCGCTAAGAATTGCCCCTAAGAGAAGGAATGTTTTCCAGTTCCACTCATAAGGGAAAATAAGCTGTAAAACAAATAGAAAAAGTTATTCAAATCGGGGTTGACATCACTTTGTATGTCTAAACCACAGAGTTCCGCAATACCTTCAGTGCAGACCCAATGCAAAAGGTTGAAATGAAAACACCAGGACCAGCAAGCAAAAGCATTTGTATCATACACCGCTGCAAAAGGGGACACGTTAATTTGGAAATAGATATTTCTAAAAAGAACCTACCTAGCTGTGGAGAATGAGACACAAACCTTTAAAGAACCCACTAAGAACCACAAGACTAAAGGACTGGATTGTATGAAGAGTCAAAAAGCTAAGAGAGAACAAGTTTTACGTAACCCAATTGCTTAAGTTACCACCACAAGCAATTGTTTGTGTTGAAAACAGTCTATCGCCAATAAACCAAAATTTCTGGTTTAACTTCAGAATTTCTCATAATTAGAAGTCACTTATGTTACATAAACATTCTATCTCCAAGAAACCAAATCTCTCTGAATTTCTTATAAAGAGAGAGTCAGAAGAAGTTCAAAGAAACCTCCTTACAAGATGAGATACTTAATCTGGCACAGAATCTGTCTTCTTGCTTTAGGCATCATGTGAAATTGAAATACCGAATCGGCATTGCAGTAAATTGAAATTCTTTGTGAAGCAATTCAAATCTCTTTTATACTTTTCTTTGCTTGCTACATAGATATAATCCCTTTTAATACCAGGAAATATCAGTTGATTCTATTGAAAATATATTTCAAGCATCACGACAACTTATTGTGATCAATGGACAAATTCAGTAACAGTCAGTCAGTCATGACATCTATAACTAATATCTGAATCGATGAAATCATTAGATCTTTGACAATCCAGTATCTGTTTACAGCGCCCAAATTCCGGCACTTTCCTCAGTGGCTAAAGGTTATGCCAGCTTTGCAACAAAAAAATTATATTGTGTTCTAATCTGCATTTTGTCATTCTCATTTAAGCTTTAAAAGAAAAGAAACTAGTTTGGAAGAGAAGCCCGGTGATCCTTTTGGACAGCTTTAGCTCATTAGATAGTTTAAAACTTGAGCATTATTCTAAAATTTTAAACAGTTTCTTCTAGCAATCACAATCTTAGAAGCTTCAAAATGGCCAAAAGCAGGCCCTAGATGCATGAATTGACTTCTATGTTTTGTTCTCTAGTGATCTCTGAGTACATGGTTCCCCAAGTTTTCCTAGCATTAGATAGATAATACATAGTACGATGTGCTATGAACACTTTTCAGACATGTAGAACTTGTTAATCAGATGAGGTTAGCATATTGGTTTTTTAGAATTTTTTTAACAATAAACATTTTACATCATTCAGTTTCATTAAATGGTTTCTTGCTCATCACTTCAATAGCAAATTATGGAATATAGAGAAAGAAAGAGACGAACATACAAGGAAAAAAAAGGAAGACAAAATTATATTAAAAATAACTCTCTTGGAAGCCGTACTATTTCAAATGAACAAACTCAGGTCCTTTTGAATCATGCACCCTATCCACCAAGGAATGAAAAGAAAATGAATTGAGTGTCATCTGTTTTCATTTGCAAAATTGTCCTTCTGACTCTTCTATACAAACTCAATTATCAGTCTTTTCGTTTTCCTCTTGCCCCAATATTTAATTTTTTAAGAATCAAGTTACATTTCCTGATGCTTCTCTATTACTTCATGAATATATATATATATATATATATAGACACACACAGAGATAGATACATACATCAAATAGAACCAAGCACAACAGAACAACTCTTAGAAATTTGATCATCAAACACCAGTAGCATTTTTTCAGGTAATTAAGCTATAAGAGAAAATGATAGAGAGAGAGGAGGGAAAGATGAAGTACAACCTTTATTTGATGCACCTCCATGGTGAAAGAGCCTTCAAATATTAGCACAGGCAGAAAGATGGCTAATAAGAGATCGGGATCAATGTTGGCCCCTGGTAAATTTATATTAGATGTGTGTGTGTGTGTATATATATATATATATTAAACATCCAGAGCGAAGGACACATACACAAGCGGATGCCATTCCCTAGCTTTCCTAGAGGAATAGTCCCAAAATATTCTGCAAGTGTAATATGAGATATTAGTATCAGTCAAAGGAGACAATGATAGACAAGAGAGAATGAATGACAAGGTCCTCCTCGAGCACTTCACCTCATTCTGTGGAATAACCAAGCATAAGAGAAGGAGAAAAAGAAGAATCATAAGAGAAAACGTATGCATACACTTATTGTGAATAACATAATTCAACTTCATTGTCCCAAAGACATAATAAAGCAAAAAAATAAATAAAAAAAAAACATAAAAGTAAATGGTTATCAACGAAGAAAAAGGGGAAAAACAACTCTATGTTTTCTGTAATCGAAAGGCTTCAAGGATATTTGGCGGTAACCGTAATTAGAAGCCAAAGTACTTGCCTAACCATCCCATGATTTGACAGACAGCGTTATTTTTTTCCAGATATTCTATAACTTTAGGGTTTGGATAAATTACCACTGCAGTCCTAACTGTAAAAACATCAGACAATACACTGATATGATTTATCCAGTCCAGGTGAACTCAAATTCAAGTAATAGTCATAAGATTTCAAAAGAGCTACTAAAAATTGGGAAAACAAAAGGAAAAGGAAAACAGAATCCATTGCTTAACCTTCTTGAATATCTTAAATGCTGCATCAATCACAGAAATCAAACGTGATGCACAGTTACCATAGTGAGAAAATGAAATGTGAGAGCATACACATACACAAACATATGACACAAATAAGTTGCCAAGCAATATTTGCCCCACAGTCTTCACTAAAAACCGATACTACGCATGGTTATCAAGATTTGACTAATATATTTGTTTTCTGGTGAAAGAATGATGCAAGCAGCAAGTATAAAAATACTAAGAAGCTAATTTTTTTTTTTTTTTAAATTTTTAAAGATGCAATTGCTGTTAACCAACGCTCATCATTCACATTATGTTTATGCTTATGATAGAACGTGCATCGCTGGATAACTTGATTAAAGAACCACGGTTTATGTGACTTAAGACTTCAAATTAGAACCACTGATAATTTCTAATTTCTCAATCACTTGCAAACAAGAACAAATAAATAAATTCAGATGTATCCAGATCTTCTAATACATTTCTCGTCCATGCTACATACTTTCAAAAAAATATTATACGCCCAATTCCGCAACTTCTGTTCGCATCCTTAACCACTTTTACAACCAAAATCAACGGAGTCAATTTGAAGAGGAAAGACAACAAAAACTTAAAAAAAATAAAAATTGACTTTCTTACGATTAAATTTGAAAAAAAAAACTAAATAATAAAAAAATTAAAATTTTGAGTTTTTTTGGAACCGTATAAATTTTTTTTTTGAAAGTATAGCAGAGGACGTAACAGAGAAGAGGAGTACCTCTACCATCTTTGATTTTCGAAATTCAAATTCATGTCGAAATAGAAATGGAGAGAAGGGACAGACCTAGAGAGCCAAGAGCGATGCCGAGGATGAGTAAAGCGACAGTATAAGGGAGCTTTGAAGAGCGAAACGAGTGTGTGAATGATATCCCCATTACTAAACTGAAGCCGAAGAAGATGACTGCATCTGTCGAAGAAGAAGAAGTTGAAGAATCGCCATAGCCATAGATGCAAAGATTTTCCATACTTTTCCCTTAATACTTCTTCTACCCCCGACCCTAGTCTCGTACAACCATAATACAGAATCTGCTCTTCCTTTCTTTCTTTTTATACTTTCATTTTTTCTTTTCCGCGGGAGTGGAGACATGATTTTCTACAAAGATATTTGTGAATATTGTTGTGCACGACTACAGCGTCCAACAAATAAAAAAATATCAATATATACTCAACACGCTGCGAGACATGTGTTTCGTATTTTTGGATAAGTATTGTATTATATATATTGTCTCCTCAAAAACACTTGTCATAAAGCATGTAAGATTTGTGGATACATGTTGCATACTTTTGAACATATGCCAAACCAATTTTTTTACTCAATATTTCTTGCTAGTAAATGATAAACTTTTATAATTTTTAAATAAAAAAATCTCAAAAAAAGATAGATCCAAATATGTATAAAGAACATACCATTTGCAATTGTTTGGATTCAAATGATTATGCCAGAATTTCATCCATAATTCATAAGATTTTCCATATTCTTAAAAACTTTAGAAAAAAAAGGATGGAAAGATTTTTTTTTTTTTTAAAATAAAGTATTGCAAGGGGAGTTAGCAAAGCAGAATGCAAATGTGCGGATTGACTATGAAATATGGGGAAGGGTATTAACAAAGGTCCCCCTTTTGGCCAAAATAATATACTTGGCTTCGGAGACCTCCAGTGTGTTAGACTGACATGATAACCAACTACACGACAAAACCATTTGATAACTTTAAAGTCTCTGTGTACGTCAAAATCAAGTCTACTACTACCATAGCTGGTAAGGTTTTCCATATATTTCCCTTAATACTTCTTCTCCCCCCGACCCTAGTCTCTTACTTCCATAATATATAAATTTCTCTTTCATTTCTCTATTCCTTTTTACCCGTGGGAGTGGACACGGAATCTTCTACAAAGATATTTGTGAATATTGTGCCCGGCTTGTTAATATACAGTGTGAGATGTATTTCATACTTTTGGGCAAATATTACGTCGTATATGTTGTCTCCTCATGAACACTTGTCCTAATTAAGCATATAAGACTTGTTGACTGATGTTGCATACTTTTATACATGTTCCAACCCATTTTTTTACTCAATATTCCCGATCGTAGATGATAAACTTTTATGATTTTTAATTAAAAATCTCAAACAAAGATAGATCCAAATATGTATAAAGAAGAGACCATTTTTTCGCTGAAAACTATATTCACACCCTATATTACTTTATTCAAACCTCTCCTCATTTGCAAGTAACTATGGCCAGAAACTTGACCAAAAACATGGTCATGACCGAAGACATTAACATAGTTTGTATGACCAGAAACATATGAATATGTTTGGAACCCACAACGTGTTCCCAAGACACGCAGAACACCCTCTGCATGTAAATCAGTTGTGAACCAAAAAACGGCCAATTTCTTTGATTGTCATATTCCAATTGTTTGGATTCAAATGATTCTACCAAAATTTCATCCATAATTAAGAAGATTTTCCGAATTCTTAAAACTTTTAGAAAAAATATCGAAAGAAAAATTGTAAAGAAATAAAGTATTAGAATGGGTTAACAAAGCAAAATAGAAATGTGTGGATTGCCTATGAAATATGGGGGAAGGGGTGTTAACAAAGACTCCTCCTTGGGCAAAAACAATATAGTTGGCTTTGCTCGGGCTTGAACTGAAGACCTTCAGTGTGTTAGACTGAAGTGATAACCAACTACACCACAAAACCATTTGATGACTTTAAAGTCTTCGTGTAAATCAACATCAAGTCTACCACCATAGTTGGTAAGTTTTTTCATATTTTCCCTTAATACTTCTTCTCCCCCGACCCTAGTCTATTACGGCCGCAATACAAAATTTGTTCTTTCCTTTCTCTATTCTTTTTATCCCGTGGGAGTAGACACAAAATCTTCTACAACGATATTTGTGAATATTGTGCACGACTATAGTGCCACACAAAAAATGTCAATATACGTTGTGAGATGTGTTTCATACTTTTGGGCAGGTATTACGTCATGTATGTTGTATCCTTATAAACACTTGTTCGAAAACATATATGACTTGTTGACAGATGTTGCATACTTTTAGACATATTCCAAACCAATTTTTTTACTCAATATTCATGCTCATAAATGATAAACTTTTCTGATTTTTAATTTAAAAAATATCAAACAACGATAAATCCAATATGTATAAAGAATAAACCACTTTTTCGCCAAAAACTATATTCACACCTCTAAATTACTTTATCCAAACCCCTCATCATTTGTAAGTAACTATGGCCAAATACTTGATCGAAAACATGGTCATGGTCGAAGACATAACATAATTTGAAATATATGAAAATGTTTGGAACCCACCGCGTGTTCAGGGACATGCGAATCACCCATCTACCGATTTATTGCCCAAGACACGTGGAACACCCTTTCCTTGCATGCAAATCAGCAGCGGGCAAAAAATCGGTCAATTTCTCCGATTATCATATTCCAATTTGTGTGGATTCAAATGATTCTACCAAAATTTTATCCATACTTCAGAAGATTTTCCAAATTCTTAATTTTTTTAGAAACAATATCCAAAGAAATAGAGTAATGGAAGGGGTGTTAACAAAGCAAAAAAGAAATGTGCGGATTGACAATGAAATATGGGGAATGGCTAATGGGTGTTAACAAATGTTCCCCCTTCGGGCCAAAACAATATAGTTGGCTTCGCTCGAGCTCGAAAAGAAGACCTTCAGTATGTTAGACTGACGTGATAACCAACTACACCTCGAAACCATTTGATGACTAATTAATCTCTGTGTAAATGAACATCACGTCTACCACCACCATAGCTGGTAAGTTTTTCCATATTTTTCCCTTAGAGTTAATAGCTATTTATGACACTTAACTATTTACGAATTTCTTTTTATGGTACTAAACTATTTGTTTATCTAAATATATCACTCATCTATTTGCGTTTATCAAAATATATACACCTAGAAAATTTTGGGGTGTTTTTCGCACCAAAGATTGCACGTGACGTTCATTATTTGGATATAGTGTTTATGTGAAAGAAGTATTCCAAAGTGTGATACTTTCAAGTGAAAGTCACGTGCAATATTTTGATCGGAAAACACCAAAAAAATTTGGTGGGTGTATATATTTTGATAAAGCAAATAAAGGAGTGATATATTTAGATAAAAAATAATAATTTAGTGCCCTAAATAGCTATTAACTCATCAATTACATGAAACATAAACATACTTGAATTAGTGATGAATAATTGTTCAAAATTATGTTTTTGAAATTATTCAAAAAGTTATTTAAAATTTGTTCCAGCAATGGATAACATACATTGTTGCTATGACAATAAATCAACTATGACCTTGAATCCCACAATTTTCTAAGATAAATATCAGAGAATGATCACAAAAGATAAACAACAGCTCACAAAAATTTCTAAACAGTATTTAGGAATAAAAAAAAGTTTCTAAACAGAAGTTCCAATTCAAATGGTACTACCAAAACTTAATCCAAAACAGGGCAATCCATGGCTATGCAACAATAATAACCTAATCAAAGAGGGAGAATCCCATATCATCATCACTTTCTTCCTTATCTTCCTTCTTCTCTTCAGCTGGAGCTGCTTCAGCAGCAGGTGCACCACCTGCTGGAGCGGCAGCTGCAGCAGCTCCTCCACCAATGAAAGCACCACCGCCACCTCCGCCGATAATCACCTGTACCAAGTAAAATCAACAACTCAATTAAGTTATCATTAGAAGATGCAGTACAAACTACTACATTCCTTAATATAAGACTTTCAGACTTTTTAAACATGTAGCAACGATTAAGGAAGCAACGATTAAGATGTTTTTTTAATCAAAATATCAATATTACTCTCTTAAAAAAGTAATATTGGTATTTCAATAAGTAATATTGGAACAGAGGGAGTACTCAACATGACATCCCATCATCAATCAAGAAC
>JAOWBF010000015.1:5710442-5724677 GCA_028566175.1 Vinca major
GCCTTCAAATGACCAAGATATTATTTTGGTAAATATTAATCATTCTTATTTAATTTCTCTCTCCAATATGTTTTTCCATGCAATATTCACGCTCAATTTCTAATTTTTTTAAATCTATTCTACGATTTTTCTAATATTTTTTATTTTGCACAATAAAAACATCCTTCAAGATCTACAACTATTTTTTGTCAAGTCTTCAAAATATACAATACTACAACAGTCTTTCACTTTTTCTAGTATGAATTTATTATAGAAAAAATATTGGAGAGATCGTGAGATGATTTTGGGATAAGAAAGAAAATTCGAGTTTGAAGGTGAATAGATTGGCGAAGAAAATATTGGAGAGATTGTGGATTGATTTTGCAATAAGAAAGAGAAAATCAGAGGCTGGTTGTGAATAAATTAGAGAATAAAATATTGGAGAGATAAATTAAATGAAAGAACTTAAAGTTTAAAATAGTAGTTTGGTCATTTAGAGACAAACTGTCTTTGCATGAAGAAATTTGTCTTGACAATATTATAGCCTATAAAAAATTGTAATAGTTAGGTAATTTTTTTGTTTAAAAAGATATGTAAGTGTTTTTTATTTGGTTTGAATTTGAATTAAAAAGTAAAATAAATACTTAAAAATGGGGGAAAGTAATACAATGAGGATTTATCGTTTATTATGGCTATCTAGAAGGTCTAATAAGGCATCTGTAGATTGATTAAAAAAAAAAAATTATCTGTAGGAGCTTCCTTTGAAAGTGATATGTTTGCTTAGGTGCTAAGGGAAAAGGAAAAAGGTCAAGCTCGTGGGGTGTGACTTGGCAATTACACGTGTTACGTGCCAAGTGTAGAAACTTGGCTCGGGTAAAAGGATCACTAGGTCAGAATATGTGGCCTTTCTCCTCCACCCCATTGAAAGGGAAAATTCATTATATTAACGCCTTGTAAGTGAATAGGGAGTTGATTATTCACCAAAAAAAAAAAAAAATAGGGAGTTGATTGAGTTGTCCTTTAATCAGGCTACTGCTGTGGCCATTCTTAAGATTATTCCCTCTAGAGAACAAGATTCTCTGGTATGGTTGCCCTCTTCGACAGGGCAATTTACTGTTAAATTTGTTTACAGATCAGTTAACCAAAAGAGGTTTCAAGCGAATTCTCACATTCATAGGAATAGTTGGAAGAGTTTGTGGCACTCTGAGTTGCACAACAAACACAAACAACTGCTATGGAAAATTCTGACAAATACAATGCCTACTAGAATCAGAATTAATAGCTGTTTCAGAATTCAGGAATTAGAATGTTTGTTCTGTCATCAGGATGATGAATCTCTGGAGCATCTCTTTATCAGATGTCCCTTTACTAAAGCAATTTGGTTCTCTTCAAGGTGGCAACTCAGAATGGATGCTTACCAGGACTGGAGTATTCACCAGCTAATTAGGGAAGTCATTTTAAATTCTAGCAGTTTTTCTACTTGCATTAAATTAAAATTGAGTTTCTTAATTTTTTTGCAGTAGTTCTGGAACTAATTTGGTTACATAGAAATGATATTCTACATGGGAAACCAGTTAAGTAAATGCAGGAGCTACTAACTGACATAGAGATGAAGTCAAAGACCTATGCAGCGGCTGCTGAAGGGAGAATACTGAAGAGGGGCTTGAAAGTCAAGCATCTGACATGGAAGTTGCCTCCAAAAAGAAGCATTAAAGTTAATTTTGACGCAGGGTTCATCAATGAAGATGATGCAGTTAGTGCCTTTCTTACTACTAATGAGTTTGGGGAAAGATTGGGAGTATGGATCAATAGGTTCAAAGCGAGATCACCTTTCGAAGCAGAAGCGAAGGCTGCTATTTGGGCTATGGAGAAACTGAAAGCTTTCAATTTCCAAAGTGCTATCATAGAGGGAGATTGTCTCAATGTTCTTAAGGGATTTAAAGGTCATTCCAGTGCTGTTCATTGGACTGGGATGGATGTCATTAAATTGGGCAAAGAGTATCTTCTAGTTTATAAGGAATGGAAGCTTCAGTATGTCAATAGGGTAGTAAACTTTTGTGCTCACAATCTAGCTTGTTGGGCTAAATTCAATGGTGTGGTTGGACGTGTGGATCCTATTTTACTTCCCCCTTCAATATTCTGTGATAGGGGAGGAACTTCTTGTAACACTAATCCTATTTTGGATCCTTCTAATGGTTAAATTTAAATTAGCAAAAAAAAAAATTTAAAATATGCCTCATGTACGGGAAGAATATCGAATTCACGATCCATGCACAAATACGATATTAAACTCACCATCTCAAAGTTGTGAGTAGGCCGTTTCCCACCGGGCAAAGGACGATATTGAAAACCTCATCAAAATCCAAACCAAAGAAAAACAATTAAAAATCCATTTTTATATTATCCCCAAAACCCCAAACACGTCTTCCCCGTGAACTCTTCTTCCCCACTACAGCACGTCTTATTCTTCTTCAACTTCTTCATCTTAAGTTCCAAAAACCCATTCACCAAATGGAATCCACCAAATTATTTTCCAAAGGATATGGCAAAGTTAACAATCCATCAGATCATTATCATCAACAACAACAACCCATCTCAAATCCAACCCACAGCACAACCAAATGCCGTCGTATTGTCCTGACTGCCTCCATCGCCATCTTCTCAACTATTCTCCTTACTGTAATGGTGGCAGCTCTAATTCACAGATCATCCAAAGAAGAAAAACAACCTCCTTCAGAATCATCAATTCCATCTAACTCGGTCGAGTCACTCAAAACCGTCTGCTCAGTGACTCAGCATCCCGATTCGTGTTTTACTTCAATTTCTTCCCTCAATACTCCTCCAATGGCTGTTGACCCAGTTCGATTCTTCAACCTCTCTCTGCAATTCAGTTTGCAGGAAGTCAAGAACCTTTCTTCGTTGCCCAGAGAATTGATTTCAAAGGCGAATGACAAGCGGGTTGAGTCAGCTCTACAAGATTGTGCGAGTTTGTTTGATAATTCACTGAGCCAACTCAACGACTCGGCCGAGTTGATGAAGGCGAACAACCCTGGAGAGAAGGTGTTTACTGAGATGAAGATGAGTGATTTGCAGACGTGGATCAGCGCTGCGATGACGGATGAGGACACTTGTCTTAATGGGATTGAAGAGATGGGAGGATCGACGGCTGTGGATGAAGTTAAAATGAGGGTGCAGAAATCTCAGGAGTACATGAGCAACAGCTTAGCCATTCTCAATAATTTACAGAGCCTTCTGGGGAAGTTTGGTCTCACAATGCCTTGAAGGCTCTAAGCTTTGATTGGTGGTTGACACGTTTTTGTGGTTTCTTCCTTTCTTTAAATAATAATAATAAAAAAAATGTATAATTTCTTAATTTTGATTATTTTTGTTGTATGTTTGCTTCATTTCAATTTGAATTGTTGTAAAATTGTAAATCGACAAGGCAGATTTGATCCGCAAGGGTAGCCCACTTGGTTCGAGAGTGACAGATTGGGTAGGAAGACACAAGTTCAACCCTCCAATGTGGGGTGGTTTCTTGCAGTGGGTTAGGACAATGCAGATTTGCTTCCAGTCTTCAAATGATGTATATATGTGTATGTTTTTCTTCTCAAGATTTCTCACAAACTTTCACATGGAAAGAAAGCATAGCCTATATGCCTCCTAACAATTTGGTGTATTTGGATTGGAAGGAAATGAAATTTTAGACATTATCTAGAATCTGATTTTGAGACTAGTTTGATACTGATACAAGAATCTCGGTACGAGACTCGATCCAAGCAGCATCTAAATAATGATTTGAGTTTGAGACTAGTTTGATACTGATACAAGAATCTCGGTATGAGACTCGATCCAAGCAGCATCTAGACATATAAAGCTTAAAGAGCCCATTATTCCTATAATGGAGCTTCCCTCCATAGAACTTGAGAAAGTGGGCCTAAAAAGAACCAATTCTGTGGCTACTGCCGGTATTAAGATGTAAGAATCTAACAAAACCAGAAAGAAGAGAGTATGAACAAAGTTGGAGAATCTTCTGATCTACGAGTCATGCATGAACAAAAGACCAATTGAGCCAATGGATCTGAACCCAAAAAAACTTGAACAAGTTCATTCATCACCTTATCCCAAAAAACAGTACTAAACGACTTAGCAGATTATTACTAGCATGAAAGAAAATAAACAAGATATATAGCATGGAGTCCAAACCTTGACACAAGAGTTGCATCATCCACGTCGCGTGGCTCTTTCTACATGAAATGTCCAGCAATGAGGAAACAAACTTTCGTTCCTGAACCTTCAGAAAAGCATTAGAATTATGGAAATAAAAGAACAAACTTTCCTGGTGTCGGTATAGTTCTGCTATTGTTTACCAGATGTATCGATAGGCTCCAAAATCTGAACTAGCAAAAGTATAATAACAAATATAGAACTACTAGTCTTCATTTTCATAAAAAAAACTACTTGAGTTCAAAATTTTCTGCAAGAGAAGAAAGAATCCTTTCCACTTCAACTAATGGCTGTAGAATTGTACAAGTATAATACACAAAGATTAAAAAGTAAACCGAACAACAGGGTGAAAATGCCAAATGAAAGTAATTCCACATTAATTTTCTGAGTCTAATTTAGATCAGAATAGTTCAGTATTAGGTGGATACTAGGCCTGGATGTTTGTCCTGCTTTACTGACTGAAATCTTGGTCCACAACCCCTAAGTTGACCCAGTAATCTGAAGCCGACATGTTAACAAACATGATCTATAAGAAAACTCGCAATAAAATCAACTAATTTTATCTCCCTTCAGTGGAATGCCACAACATGAACCTCACCACTGAAACTAACCAACTTCTATACAGTGTTTGTAAAGTATCTGTGCTCAGAGTA
This sequence comes from Vinca major, assembly GCA_028566175.1. NCBI lineage: Eukaryota > Viridiplantae > Streptophyta > Magnoliopsida > Gentianales > Apocynaceae > Vinca > Vinca major. Next base: position 5,715,299 of record JAOWBF010000015.1, read on the forward strand.
TAGTAAATACTAAATCACTAACCTCTGTAAGCAGTCAACTATCATGTACCCTATTCTTCACAATCTTTTCTACCTCTGCCATTGTCAAACGAGTTATCCCGTTGTCCTTTAACCATCTCTCACGTCCAGCCAAACCACTCTGAAGCTGCCTCTTTCCCATTTTTAACAACTTCAATCCTTCACTCACTTTGGGAAAGAATCCTTCAGGTCTCAAACACCATGAGTTGAACACCCCAAAAAGAACTGCCAAATCATTAGCAAGTTTCTCAACTCCTCCATCATGGAACTTCGGACTACTCATAAAAATACCACTGTATATAAATTGATCAACGCCACTGGCTATAGTTCTCCATACCCTAACAAAGTCCACCCGGTTCAAATTCTCTTCCAGTACAGATAATTTTCCTTGAAGATATTCTAGTGCCCCAACAAAGGATCTGGAAACCCACCCTTCTTCACCTTTCTCCTGCCATTGTTTCCTGTTCTTCAAATAATCTCGACAAGAGGAATCAAAACCCCTTAAGACAACAGTTGATAACTTATCAATCCATTCTGACCTGAATTTCTCCAGTTTGCTGATTTCCTTGTCAAAATTGTTATCCCCAGCTGCCTCCAATGACATTGCACTAGAACTATCAAAATTTGATGTTTCCACCTCACCGCTGTGGTTCACTCCCATTTCCAGGAAAAATACATCCTCACACCATTGCTTCAGAACAGACACAAAATGACGAGCAGCATTAATGGAGCTTGCAACTTTGACTAAAGCATCATCATCCGTTAGAGCTGTTAACCCCTCAGCTTCAAGACATCTGAGAAGTAAACAATCTAAGAACTTCTGTATTATTGGCACACATGTCATAGTCACAAACCTTGACCTCAACGAAATGGTAGGCAGTGACCGACAGCGATCAACTATATAAGACAGGTAATGAAGGAACACATTAGAAATTGATGGTGATATGTTATCTTCTTGGCTTGATAGAAGAGCAGACCCCTGACCTTTAGTTGACCAGTTTCTTTCATCCTCTATCTCAGGCTTCAGTTTATCCATAATGTCACTGAGCTCTATTTGAGCCCACAAATCAAGCCAGTCAGGCCTATCACAAAATACCGATAGTGATGAAATCTTCTGATGATCCCCATCAGATGCAGAAAGCAAGATACCTGAATGTGCTACCAAAGATTGCACTCGCTTGTCAAATGAAATCATTAAGTCGACAAGGCTTAGCAGAGATATTCTAGCTTGCGAGGAAGTTCCAGTGATGCTCTCTTCCTCCAGCTGTGAAACATGCAAGGGGAATATCTCTTTTGCCAAATATGTTGATAAGGAACTTACCATGGCTGAAACCCATTCTTCTCTGCAACTGTAGCCAGATAGCAATGCTTCATCAACCAATGGTTGTAATAACTCGTCCATAGAGTCAACATAATCTCGAGTAATTTTATACACGAGCGCAAAAATATATTCAGGTTTATCGATCCATTTTGAGAAATGGTGTTGAGAAGTAACAGATATAGGATTAACGAGTTCTTCAATAGACCAAAGAGGCTGATGCAAAGCAACTTCTCGGTTACTCCCTTCAAGCTGGCGAGATTTCCTCTGTCTCTGAAGTTCTTGAAGACAGCATAAAGCTAGAAAGCTTTTGCAGTACTGGTGTTTGAGGTCTCCTTGCACTGTGAATAGTGGATTATGAACATTAGTTGATTCCTTCATATCAAGAGTGGAGGAACTTAAGGATGACAGAGGCGGTGGCCATCCAAGAGAAGTAAGAAGAGCTCGATGATCTGCAATAGCTTGTGGTCTAAAAATGGCTAAAGCCCGATCCACTCGATGATCAACCGCTGATACAAGCTGGTTCCATTGAGGATTTGTCTTTGTTATGGAACTAAGGATGTCTTCAGTCAACTTAAGAGTTTTAATTGCACCAACTTGTGCATCCTGTAGAGAAAAAGACTTTAATAGGGAATACAGAACCAGAAAAGAAAAGCTGGAGCATCCATGTAAAATTATATTTTATTGTAACTAATGGATACTGACCTCCAAAGTAATTGTTGATCGATGCCTCCTTAGATTCCTTTTTACTGTCAAAGATACAGCATCTTCAATGTCACCCACTAAGGTGTCAAGTTTCAGTGCGGTCTCTGAAAATAATGAAGAGAATTGTAACGAGGACACATTTTCATGACAATCAACAAAAGATAAAGAGAACAGAAAGAGGGACATGCAGCCCCTATTTAATATAAAAAGGATTTCCAAAGGGTCAAATAAGCGAAAAACAACTCAGATTAGCGAAATTAAGTTTCAAATAAAATAATTCACAAGTCAAGGCAGAAAAACATACTTAATAAAAGGCCTCCTGGCAAGGGAAACTTTCAATCAGACGTATCTAATGAACTTGGAAATGTAACATTTTATATATGTATATTATTGGCATGCTACTTTGGCCACAGGTAGTCCTCAGTCGAGTAAATAGTCATACTGATAAAGCTTTTATAAACAAGTTTCAAATGCATAATATATGTCAAAAAAAGAGAGACAAAGATAGCATTATTTATTATACAATTCATTTTCCTAGAAAAGAAATTATGTATAACAGATCAATAATTGTTTTACTGATTGATGATAAAACAACAATGTGGAAATTATTGACTCAAAGAACTGGGAGGAACATGGAAGCAACGGCAAACAAGATTATATCCACACTGCTGTTTTCCTATTGGGAATCATTAAAGAGAGAATAGTAAAATAAGTAGAACTGACCGCTGATTAAGTACTTCTGAAAGCAGTTCTCTCTGGTAAATAATCTGTCGGTTATATTATATTACCGGGGCCGGGGGGGAAGTATGCAAGGATCCTACCCATTATCTTGCATAGATAATAAGAAGGCAATCAAAAAGATAGGCCCTACTCATAATTTCTTACTCAACCAAACCAACCCACAATTGTCCTTCCCTACTGTTTTCCTCTCAAGTCTCAACTTAAGAGTTATCTATTCAATGATAGGAAACGGAGTAAAGTAATTTTGTCCAGTGTTTTCCTCACAACCTCCAAGTAAGTTATTCCATTTCACGGGGAATAAATCAAGTATGCTTGCCTAGTGTTTTCCTTCAAAATATCCAGTAAGCTATTCCATTTTAATAGAGAACGGAGACAAGTATCTTTGGAACTAGTTCCCCCTCAACTCAGATTTTCACTTATCCAACAGTCCCATAAAAAATAAGAAAATAAATAAAACAACCAGGGGGGAAGGGCATCTTTTCATGATTCATAATCAAAGGTTGAACTTAGTTAAACACTTCATGCCCTGAATTCTTAACAATTTCACAGCTTCATTCCTTATCGAAATTAAAAAAAAAATCCATAATCTATTCATAAATCTCAAAGTCTTTCAACTTTGAACTTCAATATCTTTCTTTCCAAAAGAACAAGGATCAATTAATTCAAGTTTTACCTGCATATTTCCTCACAGCCTCAACCCTAGCCACCTCCTTCGCCAATGCCGGCAGCTCCTCCCCCAATACTCTCCCTGATCCTGCAAGCATAGATAATTACGTTTAAATTTGTTTTTTTTAAACTTCATTTTACAAATAAACTTGAAAATTAAATAAGAAAATTATAAATTTATATACCTCCATGTGAGGTAGGGGATAGAGTGGAAGACCGAAGATCGGAAAGTTTAGAATCTATGTCAGTAAAAAGTGGTCCGATTTGATGCGACACCGAAGCATGATCTGCTAGGAATTTCTGGAGGTCGTTATTGAGATCGGAGATGCCGTCGTCGAGAGCCTGAGACTGAGAACGGAGCTCCGAGATGAGAGTTGGAGCTTCGTCGTGAAGGTCCTCTTTGGTGCTGATTTTGGCGTTGAGGAAAGAGAATGCTTCAGAGGAGATGGAGGAGACCGGAGGCAGTGGCCGGAGTGAATGTTCGGATCGGGTCATTTCGCCGCCGGAGTCAAAATCAGCCTCTGGTGCTGCAGTGAAGACGATGAAGAGGGAGCGAGGTAGTGAGTGTGGGCGGGCTTTGTTTATGTGGTTTATTGGGGCCCGGCCTACTACTATGGGCTTTTACTTTTCAATTTGGGCATTTCATTATTTACAATTCAGAAAAAAATTCCTTTCAACAATTTCCAAGATAAAATGAGTGCCATTTTTTTCTTATTCGTTAATTATCTTCTAACGATGTGAAGAATTCTGAACTATAAAATTTATTGAATTAGAGATATCCACAACAAAATTATCAAGTGAAAAAGAGAAAAGAGAACTGAGATATTCAAATCTTATATATTTTATGCGATTATTATTATTTTTTTAAATAGATGATAGAAATGATTTACCAAACCCCTCTAATCGGTGTTAAATTAAGGTATACATGCAAAAACATTACTTGCCAGTTTACTACCACCAGGGGCAGGTCCCCTGCCTTATATTTGGAGTACTCAGTCCGATAGGATTTTGTGTTTCATTTTGTAGGGCAAAACACGGTTCAATAAAACTACAACTTGATGAGAAAATCGACAGAGATTTTAGGAGCAGATATAAAGTAATGAACTTATAACAAGAGATTCAAAATTGCACTTTTACATTTCTGGAGAATTTTTTTCCATTGCAACTAAAAACAGGTACAATTTATCAATTTTTACAATAGACTCAAAAATGTTCAATTTTTTTTTTTTTTTAACATTTCTGAACATTTTCATGACCAACTAATAGGCTAAACAAGCACCAGTGCTGTAAATTATTAACTATTTTTACCCCTATCCATGATGAACTTCTTTAAAGCTCATATATCCCAAAATTTCTTGGAGATACAAATTAACTATCCCAACAAAAGTTAGAAAACTGGTAAATATTTGAGAAAAAACACTCCTCTTATCATTCAATCAATAAAGGGCACATTATTAGCAACCCATTACCGCGCAATTATAGACGAAGTTTCCTGAATTCTTTCTTCCCAGTAAAGTCCATTCTGGAGGGCCTTCATTTGGCTCCCAGGCATGTATCTCTATGAACCCTCCGATGGAAGTCCTTGGTCCACCGATAACAAGAATGAGATTTCCGCATGCCCTAAATGCTAGCCCCCAACCGTGCAACGAGGTTGGTTGATCGGGCAGTTTACCTATGGGAATCCAATGATTCCTTTGCTTGTCGTACTTCCAAAGCTCCTTCTCCGCATAGAAAGCTGTATACAACTCGTTCTTTACAACAGCAAGCAGAGGAGGCGCCTTTGATGTTACGGGCGTTTGACTATCTGCACTCCCGACTGAAGGGTACATATTGGCAATCTCACGCCAACTTTTTGTGCTTGGATCATATACCTCCCCAGATGTAATAGATATAAGCCGACCTTGATTGCCTGTTCCAGTCCCATTTGTACTTGTATTGCCTCTTCCAATACCTCCAAGAACGTAAAACTTGCCATCCATGAATACAGCTGCACATAGTTTTCGAGGTTTATTCATGCTCGGAAGAATTTCCCAAGTTCCCGTCTCTGAGTTATAAAGTTCTGCAGAGCTCAGTATATTACCTGTTAGATCACAACCGCCTGCCACAATCGCAATTTCTCCAAGACTAGCTGAGCCAAAAAGGCACCTAGAGGTGTTTATCTTCATGTCCCATGACCATGAATTCGTCAACATGCTATATTTGTAGATCGCGAGAGAATCTATCTGCTTTCCGAAGACCAGGAGTTCAGTACCAACAGCCAGTGATTCTTTGTCAGCGCATGTGAAGCACTCGTTTGAATTCATCAATGGCAAAGACATCCACCTGCGGGAGATGGGATCGAAGGCCTCCCACTGAACAAGGTTGCAAGACAAGTAAACCCAATGTTCTATGATACCCATTTGCCTTCTTAGCCTATAAATCTCTCCACTTCGGATTAGAGACCTAAAGCTCCGATTCAACGAAGCAATGGAGCCATATTCAGACCTCGGGCAAGAAAGTAAGCAATTGATTGAAATATCTCGTCCAACTTCATGGATGAGTGAGCTAGAATCAATGATATCCTCACTTTGATGCTCGATACTTAGACGCATCAAGACAATTGAGTCATGATCGGACCTTGAGGTTTGAAATAAGGAATTCAGCGAGAGATCTAAGCCATGAATGCCATAGACACAAGAGTTAGAATAAGAGTTATCTCCACTGTGACACTGGTAATCTGGTTTACCAGAGGCAATAGAGTCGTAATTCGACGACGAGCAGTTAAGTAAGCTGTCGAGTGAGAGATCTCGGCCAATGTCATGGATAAGGGAACTAGTATCAGAATTATCCCAGTTGTGATGGATAAGGGAACTAGTATCAGAATTATCCCAGTTGTGATGCCGGGAATCTGGTTGATCTGTTTGAGGAAAAAGACTTAGAAGAACTGGTTGATGTTCCTCCTTTATTACAGCCTCCTGAAGCCTGGATGGCCTTTTCATTTTCATTGCAGTCTCTTCTTTATCTTCAAATTGACGCTTGCGCTTTGAGAGTTCGATCACTTGTAATGTATTATAAACCCACTGGCTCTCTTCCTCAATGGCACTTGGCAAGTCTCGGGAGACGAGAAATGATGGACCCTCCAACATGTTGAATTAAGTCGAAACTTGGGGAATAAAATAGTCCCAAAAAGAAAACCTGTGCCCTTCAACAAAACATCACCCTTGCACGTCTAGTTAATTCTGCAACTTGAAGAAGGAGAAAAAGAAATAATTAGTCATAAAAAACCCATATGCACTGATGCAACATTTACTAGACGACAAAAAACTGCTAAAACATGTAAGAACGAAATGACATGCGAAAGGTAGAACACGGATATTTAGCTGGCACCTTCCAATTTGAGCGAAATGGATAAACCAGAATATGAATGAATTGCCCAAATTTTGTGATAATTATTTATAATTTACCCTTCAAAAAGGAAGTATAGAGTCTCATATTTGACCTTGCGAAATAAATTTGGTAGCTCTAGACTATGAAAACACAAGGTGCAGAAAAATGCTCCATAGACGGGAAAAGAATAAACAGAATAACAAATTCATACTAAAATTAACTGCAACGAAGGGGGTAATAATAAGATGGACACATGAAAAGAACTGATAAAAAAAAAAAGCCAAAAGCTTAGCGTGCCTTTTCGGTGTTTTACAAATCGTTAATTGGTAAATCATTCTTGGTCAAAACACAAGAACCATAAAATAGAAAAATGATAAAGGGTATTACGAAAATCAAACAGTTACTTAAACTTCTTTGAGGTATGATATATTCGACATTTAAACGTGTCGGAAGCTGACAACACAAACAAGTTCAGATCTTTGAGGAATGATATGACCAAATATTCGACATCTAAACGTGTAGGAAGTTTCAGCAATGCATTAGGTTCATTAACGATTTTGCATATGTATGCCACGTCCCTATCACATCAAATCTTTTACATGAAGCAAACAATTAATGATAAAAATAATCTCGCCTTCCACACCAACAAATCCCAAATATAACCAAAAGATGCGAACATTGCAGGATAATAGCTGTCACACCAGAATCCAGTAGCTTCTTCCCAATCAATGATACTCCAGAAAACATTGAAAACTAAATAAACAATCCGCAAGAAACCGTCAAACAACGAACTTTCCATAGCACATATCATCACATTCCACATTTAGAAACCACAATCATCCCGTATCAATTACTTCGAAATCAAATCGATTTCAACTCCAACCAATCCGAAATCCATATACAAAAATAGAATCACCAAATCAATTCACAAATGAATTCCCAATAATGAACAATTCAGTAATCAACCACCAATTTCATTCCCTTAATCAAAAGAATATACTGCATTTACTTACTTACAAACAATACATAGAGCTCCATTTCCAGATAGCAATTTGAACAATTTCTGCAAACAATAAAGAAATCAGCAATTAACCATCAATAATCAATCATGCATCCGATCAAACAGTCAAATAAAAGAATATAGAAAAAATAATAATTAAATCCCAGACATTCAAATTTACAGAATGCATTTCTTCAATCAAACTAAATCCAGAAGCAAAAAAAAAAAAAAAAAACATTTACAAACTATCTCAAATTTTTAAAGAAACAAGAATCGAGAACTTACAAATTAATTTTGAGCACATCCCTCGATTGAAATTTAAAAATTCAAACAAATTTAACTCCAAGAATGCAGTAAAAATAATTTTTGGTAACCATTTTCTGTATAGAAAATGAATTCTGATAACCATTTTCTTCCATCTGGGCCGTTCTCTTTTCAATCTATATACGTTTCTGAAACCTCTTCAAATCTCAAAACAAAAAAAGAAAGAAAAGAAACCCTCCTCATCTTTTTTATTTATTTTACTTTTTTATATTTCTATCTCTCTCTCCATCTTATTTTCAACTTTAACGAGGAGGAGGGAGGAAGAGAGTGTTTTTATTCTGTGAGAGTATATTGTATGAATATTTTATCATTGTGCTGAGCTCTAGTGGTATGTATAAGAGCTGAGTTAACGAAAACAGAACGGAGGAGTCACTCAATGATATGATCGTACTCTAGTGGTATGTATAAGAATTGAGTTACGAAAACAGAACGGAGGGGTCACTCAATGATATAATCGTACGTTGGACTGATTTTAATGTTACAAAATTCGCTAGTTCGTCGTTAAATTGGTGATTAGTTATCTTACTTAGATGACAATAAAAAAAATTTAAATTCACTTATCATATATATTATACTAATCAACTAAATTTTTATAAAAAAATCACAATCAAATACAAGTCAAATTAAAATACACAAAGTTCATTCATAATAAGTAATTACAAGTTAAAATAATAAAATAATCAAACGACGTAGTTTTGGGGGAAAATTGAGTTTAAAAAAAGTCAACAAAATTGTTTTGATTGACTTTGACAGAATTTGACCTACTTTTGATCGACTTTGACAGATTTTTGATCAATTTTGATTTTTAACCTGGTTTTGAGATTTTCTAGTTAGTTAGGTGCCAATTATGTCGATTTTTATAACACTGGCTGATTTCACAGTCCTCTCGTGTAAATTGACCGCAATCCACATCATCAAGTACATTCCGCACAATTCACGTGAAAGAGTTTTGGGACCAGTCCTACAAAGACAGTCATAGAATTGATATTTCTTGGTGGGTGGGGTTCACCACTCCCGCGGAAATAAGGTGCCCACACCATCTAAACTTTTTTCGATTTTGATTTTTGATCATGAACTTAAAAATACAAAGTTATTGACCCTGAACTTTTCTGTAATAATGTTGTAACTTTCATTCAATTTCACATTTAAATCTGGACGGAATAGAGACATATGAAGAACTCTATGGCATTTTGAAAAGGAAAAAAAAACATGTTTTAGTCATTAAAAAAATGCGCAAATAG
>JAOWBF010000015.1:5799484-5811867 GCA_028566175.1 Vinca major
TTTTAATCTAAGCCTTGTATGATATGGCAGGGACCTGGAGGGATCACCATCAAGAAAACTGGTTAGGCACTGGTGTTTGGTCAGTTGTTTCAGGCCATTTTCTCTTAAGTTTAAAGCATCTCAAATTCCCCCAAATTTATCTTAATCAGGTAAGTTAAAAGCATCTTCCTAATATATTCTCTATTAATTGCTCAGTGATTCTGATTGTTGAGCATCGAAGTGTATCTTTTGCAATGGTATCAAGGTTGATTACATAACTCCGATGATTGTAAATTGAACTTGAGAATTATATTTCGTTGCTTGACAATTTTAAGGAAGTGCTCATTGCTTGTGTTGGTTCTTTATGGCAATCTGAGGATCTTTGAGAGAATAAGCACATTGTCCAATCTTATATCATAATAACAACAATCAAGAGACTAAGCTAATAATAGCTTTGGCTCTACAAAATGGAGAGAACACATCAAAGTTTTACACTTTTGAAGATGTCAAACACTAAAAGAAATTTTGCCCTCATTATCTTACAGGCCAAAAGAAGAGGCAAAAAAATACATGACCTTGGACTTTGTTTAACTTGTTGGTATTGACATTTTGTAAGAACAAATTATTCTTCTTCCATTTCTATATGGAAGCCAAAACGGGTATTTATGGTTTCGAATGCTAAATATTTCCATTACATATAGGGCTCAGACACTTAATAAAAGACTACAACTTGACTTGATTACAAAAATTGTGTGATGTTAATTTAAGATTCAGCTGTTAAAACCTACGCTAGTCTGTTCTCATAACCTAACCATAAAACTAGCTCTGATGAAATGGAGATTGCTGCCATGTGCTCTCTACTTTCCAAGATAATAATTTGGTGTCATATTAATCTTTTGATTTCATCTTTTACTCATATTTCCATCCCCATCTGTTATTCTCAGTACAAGTGAATCAAAATCGTAACTAGTACTATGTAATTAATTGTGAATCAAAATCGGAAATTAAACTAGTACAAGTGAAAGTAACTCAAAAGATTTCATAGTTTGCTTTTGTTGGTGGTTCTTTAAAAGACAACAAGCTCATAATTCATATTTGCTTTTGTTGGTAGTACTTTTTTGAATCTACTTTGAATTTTCTGAATCAGAATTCATAGTTCTAGGAAAGTGTTTTAATGAGAATGTTTCCAAGAGATTCAATTAAGAGATTATGGAATTAGGAACCAATTTACCTATGATAACCATTCATCACTGGCATTGCCAAAATTGTTTTGCTTCATTGGGAATTATTATGAGAATGATCGTATAATGAGTTAATAGCTAGTTTAGTCACTAAACTATTTACGCCATTCGGTTTTTGTACTTTAACTATTTATTTGGCTAAATATATCACCATAATATTTACATTTGACTAAAAATAAAGTGCCATCACTTTTTGTAGTGGTTTCCGACACAGTTAGGCATGTGCCGAGCATGTGACTAAGAATAGAAAGATGGAGCGATTTTACTTTTCTATTCCTATATTTACAGTAACATGCTCGACACATGTCTAACCTGGTCGAAAACTACCGCGGAAAGTGGTGCCGGTTTATTTTCAGTCAAACGCAAATACTAGGATTATATATTTAGCCAAATAAATAGTTAAGTTACAAAAACCACAAAGCTTGAATAGTTTAGTGACCAAAATAGCTATTAATCCTTTTACACATCTACCCTTTCTTTCCCGCTCTGGTGCTCCGTTTACCTACAAATTTCTACACTTTTTCAGAACCCAATCCAAAACCTAACAAACCAGATACTCGAATGCAACATCAGCAGCCTTCACCCGCACAGCCACAGACAGCGGCCGGTACTCCGAATGATCAAACGGCAATAGAGGCGCCACCAAAGCAGGTGGCACTTGCCATGGATAGGCTAGCTCAGGCTGGCCGCCTAATCGCCGACATCAGAATTGGGGCCGACCGCCTCCTCGAAAGCCTATTTGTCTCAGCTTCTCAGCCACATAATCAGTCCTCCAAATCTTTGCAGTTGATTCTAAAAGAAGATGATTCAATGCGTCAACACCTCCAAGACCTCCGCACAATTGGTAATCTCTCTTTTTTCTTTTTATACTCTCTCCTTTCCTTAATATAAGTCATTTAAGACATTTAGCGAAAATGAAGGAAGCAAAAAAGGTGTTTTTTAATCAAAATATCAATATTACCCTCTTAAATAGAATTAGTGGTATACAAGTCATATTTAAGAGAGTAATATTAATATTTTGACTAACAAAGTACGTTGGTTTTTTGCTTCTTAATCTTCGTAACATGTCTTAAATAACTTATATTATGGAATGGAGGAAGTACTTCGGTAGATGTATCAAAATCAATATAATGAATTCGGTTAAATTTTGGTTTGTCATTAGTATTTAATTCCAAATTTGTGTTTCTTGTGGGTCAAAACTGAGTTTGTTTGTGTGACAATATGTGCTAATTTAGTCAGGACTATGTTTGCCGATGTTAACATTATTCTTTTTTAGGTCTCCTATATATTGTTTCTTAATATAACGAGGTCTGTTGAAAACCATTTACTGTATAGATATAAGCATTAGAATCAAGACCATGGGGGAGTTAAAATTCATATTCAGAATCCTGCGCAAATTATTTCCTTTAAATTCAAGGGTATTCATGAGAAATCATATGATCAGAATTTAGTGGCTATTTGGCACCCAATTGTCATGAGCGAAACAAGGGTACTCAATTGGAAACTCTTTCTTCAGCGCAGTCAAATAAATTCAAGCTCATTTTTCAAAAAGCCAGTACTTGGATACTATATTTTGCAAGATCATTAGTATTGTGTGATTAACATCATTACTATAATTATGTATGCATATATGATGCATAAACACATGTTTGAGATACCAGACAATTCTTAACGATTGGGTGTAGTATTCTATTATAAGCTTAAAATGGCCAAGATTATTTTGAATTATTCTGAAAATTTTAATTTCAAAACTTAGCTAGAACAAAATGGAAAAATGTTGTGGATAGAGAATAAATAAGGAAGCGAAAGGAAATTTTACAATAATAGAGAGATTTGAGGAATAATAGGTCTAATTATAAATAGGTTCACTTGGTGAAAGAAATAAGTTGTCTTAGGAGCAGTGATATAATAAGGGACGGTGCCTGTAATAGTTTTTCTGATGTCTATTGATATTATAAGAAGGTAGCAATAATTCCTCTCGCATACTGTAATTCTTTGAGAGAATATTTGATAAATATCAACATAATTATTGCCCTAGTAAAGAAGACCACAAATCTGACAAGAACAAGGAATGGAAAACAAGAAAGCATCTAATAGTGCATAAGTTTTTTTCGCGATCTCCCATGTGATGAAAAAATGGAGGGACTTTAGGAAAGATGTTGTACATAATGTGCACCTGTAGTGTTAGACTAGGAACACATACTGTCTAAGAATTAGATACTTGAGCATTTGGTTGTATATCTGACATTACTATTTGATGAAGCCTGATTGTCCTCTTCATTTGTTAGGCAGGCAATTAGAAGATTCTGGTGTCCTTAATGATTCTCTTCGATCCAGAAGTAATTCATGGGGCCTTCACATGCCTCTTGTTTGTCCTGATGGTGCTGTTGTTGCTTATGCCTGGAAGCGTCAACTTGCTGGTCAGGCTGGTGCATCTGCTGTTGACAGGACTAGGTATATTTTAGTCCCTAGCCTTGGATTTTGTCTTTTTTCCCAGAGACTGTCTTATTCTTTTTTGTTTAGATAGGTTTTTACCCAAGGTCCAGCTGCAGTTTCACCAAAACCTGTTCCCATGTCCAAGTTGTGTCTTGCCATCATATCTTTGTTACTCATGCAATCTGTCAAATTAGTGTCTGATGTGTATCTTAAACGTGGATAATGTTTGTCACTGTCAGTGGCTTGACTTGTTGCAACTGAAGATTGGAGTAATTTACTCTTAAAATTAATGTTCTGATATTCCTCTACGGTATAATTCATGAGCAAGCTTTTCCAGTATCTTACAAATTTCCAATAAAATACGTGGAGTGCTAGATTCTAAGCTGCTCTTGGGGTCCTGGGCTCCAATCGTATCCACGTGCTTGTAATGAATGCCCGTTTGGCCCTCTGTTAGGCCAGTTTGTTAGTTGCTATATGTATACACATAAACTGTGTAGAGTCTTCAGAGCAGTAGCCAATAGACAAATTACATTTTAGCAGGTCAACCTATAGATGGACGACTAATCGACTATCTTCAGAATATTCAGTAGGTTGACAGAATAAATGGATAACCTCGTAATGTTCTTACTTGTTATACTACATGCTTTGTGTCTATAAGTTCCCTAATTGCACTTCACAATTCACAGAATTTTTTTTTGGGGGTGGGGAGGGAGGGGGTGGGTGGGTCTCTGGGCTCTATCTAGTTAGTTAAGTTGGTTGGACAAGTAAGCATCCATAACATGTTTTGCTGATATGCAAAATTTAGATTGTAATCAGTGGATGATCTTCTGCTGAAAATATATTGAACCTCTCCGGAACTGATGACCATGCTCATGTTTAGATGAATTAGTACATTTGTTTGTATGATATGTGATCTTCATAGGGATGCTTTGTCTCTTGTCACCTTATGAATTCTCATCTTGTCATGTTCGCTATATTGCAGACTTGCTCTTAAGGCGTTCACCAATCAGAAAAGACGCTTTTTTCCACACCTTGACGATAGTTCTAGTGCCGAACCTTCTGAAAAGAAACATCGTGGTCCCCTATTATCAGAGGAACTCGGTGATCAGAATACAGTTTTAGACGTTCTGATGCTTTTGGAGAAAGAAGTTCCAAAGGTCAAGACTTCTACTTACCAGCGGTTGGATTGGATGAAACGAGCTTCTGTGCTGCCTTTTGAAAGTCCAGTAGAATCGTCAAAGGATCTTGGTTTTGGTAATAAACTAAGACAAGGTTCAGCAAGCAATGTTTCTGCACATAAGGTTTCTGTAATTGAATTACTGGCGCCTTCGATTTTTAGAGCTATGATATCGTTGCACCCAGCTGGTTCGACCGATCCTGATGCTGTAGCTTTCTTCTCTCCTGACGAGGTGATCTTATTTCCACATGCAATTTTAAGCTTTATATTTTTGCATGTTTTTAGTCGTGTCTTATAAGATTAAGATGTTTCCATCTAGCTGCTTGCTTCCTTGGATTAATATGAAAAAATAATATCTTGATGGATTAAGAGTTCTATCTGTGATCGATCCAGTTTGTCTGCATAGTTATTCCTCCTTATGCAAGTACATGTGTATATGCTAGAAATCCTCAACACCACCCACACCCCAAAACAAAAAGAAAAGAAAAGAAAAGAAAAGAAAAGTAGACCTGCAATATAATTGTGTGAATATCTGGTTTACTAGTCGGATATAGTAAAGATGTGTTTTAATTTGAGAACCCTATGATGGATGCAGGGTTACTTGATCTTGTCCTCTCTTGTTGAAATTTTCATTCAGCTTTCATTATTAATACTCAGTTGGGAGGATGAGATAAAAAAACTCTGGTATACGAGTAATATTGTTATTCTCTATTTGTGTAATTAATATAGGCTTGCTACAGTGGACTTCACTGGTGTGCACTTCTTGCAGATTGACAGCTGGTGCTCTAGGAACCCTTTATTACTAAAATGTTGCTCGGCCTTCAAGAGGGAAAAGAGAGAAAAATGATATTTTACCTTTGCATTTGCCGACCAGCAAAAAGGCTGTATCATATCTAGATCAGTCTAGAATCATACTTATTTTTACTTTTGACGATGTTTGTAGAGCATGTCTTTTCATTCAACTTAAATCATTTTGAAATTTGATGAATTAAATGTTCTTATCCATTTTCTCAGAGGCAGTTAATCTTTGGTTTTATATTCTACTTAGAAGTCCCCCCCACCAATGGAAGAAACTCCAGTGTTATGAATTTTGGTATTGTTAAAGCTTTGCATATTATGGTCTTATGCTTCTTGGTAGACTCTTAGGGTGTTTGGGCTTCTTGGATAGGGAGATATTTCCTATGTTAGAACTCAAGATGTAGAAAATTTCAGTGGGTGAAGCTTCTTATTAAAACCTGATGCTCTCTCAACTTCTTGGGAATGGATTAAATTCTGGTGTAAAATTTGTATTGGGGAAACAAAATTCTCTAAGTTGGAATGTAATTATATTATTTTATGGAGTAAAAAGCACGAAACTTAGTAAAAATGTCAGTACTGAGTCGGACACTAGGAGTGCTTTCGTGTGGCTGTTGCCAATTCTTTGTGTACCTCCCTTTCTGTTGCACATTATTTTCTTTTTCTAAAGTATGGCTTTCACTGTCAATCATTTAGCTTATTTGTCTGGTGGTAATCTAAAATCCTTGTAACAGGGTGGCAGCTATGTACATTCAAGGGGGTTTTCAGTTCATCATGTATTCAAGCACATGACGGTAACAGCTCTGCTTCTGTCTGTTTATTCTCTGTGGTTTTGTTTTCGTTTTTCTTTCAACGGACAAGGATTTGTATTGTACTTTATCTTGTCTTAAGCAATTAATCCAAATTTTTTTTGTTTAACATTGCATCATCACAGGATCATGCTTCTATGGCTCTGCAGTATTTCATTGGTAGAAATGCAGAAACAGCCCTGTATTTACTATTGGTAATTCTTGAAAGTCTTTCTAGAGATTCAATATTTTTACCCATAGCCGAAATATAACATGCTTATATATGTTCCTTTAGCATTGGATCTGCAGCTATCAGAGACTGTTCACAAAAGTTTGCAGGTGAAGCTTGTATCCTGTTTGAAATCATTACTTGTTCTGCTTCTTTTAGATATTTATTGTAAAATGTATTCACATAACAGCAAGTGCGGGCGGCTGCTATCTATGGACAAAGAATCAGGGTTAATATTACCTCCAGTTAATCGGCCTTACAGAAACTTTGCTGCTGGGAAACTTTTGTCCGATGGTTCCGCAGGAAGGGATCAAAGTGATGAACAAGCTTTCCATGTTGGCTGCTATTCAGAGGAAGCGTAAAGTTGTACTCTATTCCTTTCATTATGAAGGTAGTTCATGCATATACAAATCTAAGAAATAGGTCTAGGCATTGTCTGCTTGGTCCATTGATGCTAGGAAAGAACTATGTGAAATATTGGAGAAACTGCTTTTGTAAGATTTCTCTTTTATAGTACTCAGTTTTCTCTTTTACCTGGAAATTTGATACGAGCATTTTTTTTTTGCCAAGTAAAAAAGGTGCAAGTGATGATGATCAACACCTCCTGCTACTTCATGTTCTGGCCTTCGTGTTCACCAACGAACATATCAGACTTAAATGAACAACTAGTGATCTAAGCACTGGCCTCGTCAAAGTAGCACCAACAAGAAATTTGATGGTTTTGAATGTATCTTTGGTGACTTGGAAAATTACCGTGTAATGGTGATCTTTTGTCAAGTAAAAGTGTAGTTTTTTCGAGGAGAATACAGGTTATGTATTAAAATCTTAGAGAATGTGTGGTAGGCGAATCTCTGAATCTCGAAATATTTGAGACGAGGTTTTAGTGCTCTAGCATTTTTCGTCAGTATATCGGCTGAGGAATTACAAGATCTATGAATGTACGAAATATTGTCATGTATGTTCCCTAACAAATTTTTAATCAAGCTAACAAAATGTCGTATGAAAAAGTAAATTATTAAAAATGATTACGTCTGAAAATTTATTCTAGAGAAAATAGATTTGTAAAAGCATTATTATTAAGGCAGAAACTTCCATTGTGCAAATTCTTGGCCGGATGACAGTCGGATTTGCAATTAATCCTGGCGGGGGAGACTCGGTGAGGAGTTAATACTGCGTTGCAAGAACCTAATTTCACGTACACTAAACACGTAATTAAGTAGATATGAACATGTCATCAGAGACGAAGTCAAAAATTTGGTGTTGGGGTGAAAACTGTAACAGTATATCGAACTACAGATAAAAAGTGGAAAAAAAATGTCGGGGAAGGCAGGGGCGAATTTGATAAAATATTTCGAACTACAAATAAAATTTACTATATCTAATAGTATTTTTAGAAATTTCGGAAACGACTGCTACCCTGACCCTATCTTCGTCCCTGCATGTCACGATAGATATAAATATAGATATAGATAGATTCTTAGTATAGAGTAGTATTGAACGAGTTAAATAAAAATCTTTGAATTAAAAAAAGGAAAAATGACTAGTAACTCCCAAATGACGAGTCCGTGTTTGCGTTTTTTTTTTGAAGGGGTGTTTGCGGGACTAACGCACGGGGTGCAGATCAGCAACTGCACGAATACCGTCATCAACCGCGCACTGCGCCAGCCTTTGTAGACATACCTTTGCATTTTTTTTTTCATTTTTCTTTTTAATATTTCTATAGATTGGAATACTAGGCTTTTATATTGAAATGTCAGTTTGTTCCTGAATTAGTTCAGTAAATGCATCTCCGGTTATTTATTCATAATCTTTATTGAACTAAAAGTGTGAGCGTGCCACTCTATTTTTATAATGAATCAGGAAACCTTTTATGATAAAGATATTGAAATACCAACACAAGTTGGCTCAATTGGTAAAGATTTGGCACGTCTTTACAAAGGTCCCGTGTTCAATTCCCGCTGCCGACGTGAGGGCTGTGTTGGTGGGTGATCTGTAAGTAACTTCCTAAGTGACCTATGGTCCCTAGGGCTTGCCCTGACCCGTGGTGGTGACCGGAGACGAATCCACCCAAACATTTTTTTACCAAAAAAAAAAAGATATTGAAATAAATTTAAGTTCTTGATTTGCCTTAATGATGAGTCTTGGACTTGAAGAAATAATTTAAGAATAAAAATCTAAAACTACGTGTTTGAAAGGAATGCAAGATTTATATGAAGTAACAATGAGACACTTTGCCTTGCAACATAATCAAAATCACCAAACTCTAGCAGGGGTAATGATTTCAGAATTTGAGAAACTAATAACTAATTAGTACGTAGTCTGGGAAAAACCTAATCTAACCTAACTAAACGATGAGATTATACCCGATTGGGTGCCTTTCACTATAGAGACGACTTGAGAGATACTGAAGATCAAATTTGTATTGTATTGATTGAATTTTGTGCTTGACGCGATGGTTAATTGTATACTTGCTATCCGCTAGGTTATGAGTTCGACTCTAGAAACCGTCTCTTTATGGAAAAAAATAAGGGTAAGACTGTGTAATCGAGACATTCTCCAGACCTTACTGATGCGAGAGTTTTGTGCCCTGATTTATTGATTGAATTGTCTCTTTGGTTTTT
Organism: Vinca major; assembly: GCA_028566175.1. Classification (NCBI taxonomy): domain Eukaryota; kingdom Viridiplantae; phylum Streptophyta; class Magnoliopsida; order Gentianales; family Apocynaceae; genus Vinca; species Vinca major. Next base: position 5,808,751 of record JAOWBF010000015.1, read on the forward strand.
CATCTACGTAAGAGATTACAGTAATTGTTGGAAAAAAAAAGAGTTGAACCATAGGAATTCCAAAAATTGATTAAGTTAATGAAATTCGAAGCGAAAGAAATGCAGTTTCCCCCCATTTCCTCACCAATAATCCCCACAAGAACAATTCCCATCCTTAAAATGATGAAACCTACTGGCATCTCGCACTATAATCTCTCTTTTTCTTATACTTGATATGTATTTGATAGCAACATGACAATCACCACAAACCCTTAAATTCTTCATTATCCGAATAGGAACCCCCTCGACCGTGTTAATCAGAGCAAAAGCAATTGCGAGCTTTTCGCTATGGTGTACCAAGTTGTACTCCTTTTCCTCTGCATCCATATCATGCAAAACCGAACCAGTATCCGGAACATATCCCTTTAATTTCATCTCCTCCATCAATTCTTTAAGATATGCATCAATCTCCTCGGATTGTGGATGAGATTTGTCGCCTATGATGAACTGGTGAACTTGGTTCTTTAACTCGAACCAACTTGAGCCAGGCTCCTTCTTTACATTCCTCTCTTTCATTGCTTTCCTTACCTCTGAAACATCTTGCCATCTTCTTGCAGAGGCTTGGATATTAGAAAGGAGAACATACGAAGCCGAATCCCCAGGATCAATCTTCAATACTTGTTCTGCTATTCTTTTAGCAATATCTGCATTTTTGTACGTTTTACAGGCTGATAGCAAAGTCTTCCATATAATGGCATCGGCTGGCACAGGCATTGATCTGATTAACCGTTCTGCCTCCTCTAACCTGCCTGACCTACCAAGTAGATCAACAACACAGGTGTAATGTTCTATTTTGGGCTGTAATTTGTACTTTTCTACCATTAGGTCGAAAAGTTCAAGCCCCTTATCCTTTAATCCACAATGACTACAAGCATATAGTAAACTCAAGAAAGTGACATCATTTGCCTCCAAGCCTTCCTTCTCCATTCTATCAAACAACTCAATAGCTTCCTTTCCTCTACCGTGAAAACCATAGGCTGCAATCATAGCACTCCACAAAACAACATCAGCACCCTCTCTCTCCTCAAAAACCTTCAAAGCATCATCCAAACATCCACATCGAGAATACATGCTAACCAATGAACTAATAACTGAAACGACTGAAAGAGCTCCAAATTTTATGACTTCAGCATGAATCTGTTGACCCTGCCCGAGTGTGGCTAGCTCAGAACATGAACTGATCACGCTCACGAAAGTTATCTTATCTGGTCTAAATCCAGCTATTTTCATTATATTATACTGATTCAACACACCCTCAGAGCACCCATTTTGGGCCATCCCAGCGATTAGAGTATTGCAAGCAACCACACTGTGAACTGGCATTGATCTAAGCACCTTTTGCCCTTCTCCTAAACTCCCTGATTTCATATACATATGAGCTAAAGAACTCCCAACTATCAAATGCAAATCAAACCCCGATTTCACAGCATAACTATGAACTTGCCTGCCCCTATTCAAGTCCTTCAGCCCAGCACACCCTCTCAGAACACTTCCAAGTGTGAATTCATCAGGCAGAAATCCCAATTCGTGCATTCCAGAAAACAAACTCAACCCTTCTTTATTAAACTCAAACTGAGTCAGCCCAGTAATCATCGCATTCCAAGTAGCTAAATTTCGGTCACCCATTTCATCAAATAGCTTCATTGCACTATCCAAATCCCCACATTGTATAAACCCACCAATCAAGATGTTAAACGACATAACATTTCTCTTGGGCAATTTATCAAACAGTTCAACTGCAGTACCCAAATGCCCTAGTTTGCAGTAGGCATTGAGGAGGTGATTGTTAACAAACTTGTCTCTGGAACACCCGGAAGTGGTGATTAAAGAATGGAGTTGTTTGGTAAGGGAAAGGGAATGGATTTGGACACATGATGTGAGGAGGAGAGAAAAGAGAGATGGGTCTGACCATATGAGGAAACCGAAGTTGGTGAATGCGTCTTTGAGATGGCCTTTGGAGCAGAGGTCTGTATAGTCTGCGGTTAATGTTGCTGTGGAGAAACAGCGAGAAAGACGAGCAAATGCAGTCAGAGAATATACTTTTCCATACATTTGGGTTTTTACCGTTCATCAATATGGTAGTATACTTTCTAGAGGTACGAGGAAGTTTGTTTGTCCGGATCGGGTGGTGGGGGCCTGTGGGCGTGGGTATTGCTTTTTTGTGTACAAGGAAGTTTGTTTGTCGTTATTTAGAGGTGAAATCTGATGCAAACGGCTTTATGTGGACGAAGAACAGAGCAAGAATTTAGGGTTTATGAACGGTTGTGATTATTTGTATATGAGAGTGGTTTGGAATTTCTTTTGTAGAAGAAAAGACACTGAAAATTTATTTGTGGAAAAAATAATACACAAAGTGACAAGACTACTTTTATACCAACTGAAAAATTATTTGTAACGAAAACGAAAGTATTTTTATGTCAGAAATAAATATTTGCTATTTCGTTTATGGCTTTAATGGTTTCAAGCGCCATGACTCCAGTGCAAAATAGGGTAAGTTCCGTATGTGCGAAATTTTTATCGTTCGTTGGATTAAACTTTTGACTGTTAAGATTGATTTAAAAAATACCTGTTTTGATGCTGAGAATATGTGTTCTGAATCTCAGAACACATATTTTAAGCTCAAAACACTTAGTTTTTGAATATCATAACACATGTTTTAAGCTCAACACACTTGTTTGTAATCTCAGAACAAAGTTTACATGAACTACTAAAATCTTAAGCTAAATAAGTTTCAAAATGTGCGGACTAAAATAATTAGTACTCTCTTCATTCCTAAATATAAGACATTTTAAACCATTTTAGAAAATTAAGAAACTTGTAATTTTTACCAAAAAATTTAATATTATCCAACTCTCTCACATCTATAAAAAAGAAAAAATAAGAATGACAGAGGCGGCAAATAAAAGAAATGTCGAGGATATAATTGGAATAAATTGTTGACAACTAATAAAAGAGGCATCAACGACAATTAATTTGGATACCTATAACTCTCTTAAACTACGAATTATTAGCCACTTTGGTCATCAATATTTTTTCGGCCAGCCACTTTGGTCACAAATCAACTTTTTTAACTATTTT